>CAUYQG010163770.1:0-15574 GCA_963574415.1 Tarsius wallacei
AAAAATTAGCCGGGCGTGGTAGCGCATGCCTGTAGTTCCAGCTACTTGGAAGGCTGAGGCGGAAGGATCGCCGGAGCCCAGCAGGTCGAGGCTGCAGTGGCCGCTCCCGGAAGCGGCCACTGCACTCCAGTCTGGGTGACAGAGTGAGACTCCAACTCAAAAAAAAAAAAAAAAAGTATTCTATTAAAGCAGGAACTGGTGCAGTGGCTCATGCATGTAATCCCAGCACTTTGGGAGGCCGAGGCAAGAGGATGGCTTGAGCCCAGGAGTTCAAGACAAGCTTGGACAGCATAGCAAGACCTCGTCCCTACAAAAAATTTTAAAAAGTAGCTGGGCATGGTGGCACACACCTGTAGTTTCAGCTACTCAGGAGGCTGAGGCAAAAGGATCACCTGAGCCCAGGTCGAGGCTGTGGTGAACTGTGTGGGTGACAGATTGAGACTCTGGCAATACATACATACATACATACATACATACATACATACATACATGAAGGAAGACAGTATGGATGTGGTATCAAAAAATAAACACAGATTAGTTTGGAGCTGAGTACTAGAAATCGTCTTCTTAACACAGAGTCAAAGCCATAAGCAGGGTGGCAGGGAGGAATACAAGCTGGAAAGGAAAAAGTTGGTATGCATATGGAAGGGGAGAATTAGAAACTGCATTCTTTCTCTTTAAAAAAAGAAATCCATCTGACTAATATAAGTGAAGACAACACTTTTCCAGGATCCAAACTGTTAGTGTCTACCTTCCAAGGTATCCCTTTCTCTGGATCATGTTACTTAGGAAATCAATTTAGTAATCACAAGGTTGCTTGATGATCAAAATCTCGGGGCAAAAATAATGCATATCTTGAGCTCACTCCATCATTCAAGCGGTAGAAAGCCTGATGAACTATCTCTGATACATATAACAGGGCACAAATGTCTGTTACATTCAAAAGTCTCTCTCCCCTCATCAATGTTGCAAAGTGATACAATCTCATAATCCAGTTGTGGACAATCTACTTGAGGCCTATTTAATCTTACACCTATTTGGAAGTCTGGGCCTCTTCTATGCCTTTCAGAAATTTAAAAACCACTAGAGGGGAAATATGTCAGGCAGAGTCCCAAGCAGGAAACCGTATTCTACTCAAAACAGCTTACTGAAAACAATTTATTAAGGGATTTGTTTACAAAGATATGGGAAGAGTTAAGAGAAACAAGAGGTATGTAGAGGCACCCAGGGGCTAGCAGAAGTGGTAAAACCTTCCCTTCCCTAGACATGTAGGCACAACGTAAAGAAAGAGTGACCAGATCCTAGTGAGTGCTGTAGCCATGTAGAAGGTGCTGTCTTAGCTTTCATTCAGCTTTCTTACTAGACCAGGGATTTGAAGAGGCAGAGATACATGATTTTGTGTTTTGTCTTTTTCAAGAAGAGCTTTTTTGTTTTCTTTATTATTAGAAGGCCAAAAATTTGTTTGACCTTTTTTTTTTTTGGAGTTGGAGTCTCACTTCGTTGCCCAGACTGGAGTGCAGTGGCACACTCGGCCACCTCAGCGTCAACCTGCTGGGCTCCGGCTCTCCTTCTGCCTCAGCCTTCCAAGTATCTGGAACTACAGGTACGTGCCACCACGCCTAGCTAATTTTTTATTTATTGTAGACACGAGGTCTTACCAAGTTGCCCGGGCTGGCTTCAAACCCTCAAGATCAGGCCTCCCAAAGTGCTGAGATTACAGGCTGAGCCACCGAGGCCAGCTTGCTTGACTTTTTGAGAAAAAGGATCCTGTGCAGATTTTCATATCCTATTATCCTCAGTACTACTACTCCTACCTTCCCTCCACCTGCACCGCTAGAAAGAGGTCTAAACCTCCAGGAAACACTGGCTTACTGAAGCTTAAATTTAGACAAAAGCCTGGTGCAGACATTTGAGGTCACTAAGCTTCTGTCACCATATGGACACAATCAAACAGAAAGCAGTACAGCATTGTGGCTAAGAAGGTAGGCTCTGAAGTCAGACTACCTGGGTTTAAGTGTTTGCTCTACCACCTACTAGCTGTGTGACCTCTGGTTAATTACTTCTGTCATCCTCCATGTCATCTGTAAAATGGGGATAATAACAGTACTTATTCCACAGGGTTATTTTATGAGAATTATATAAGATATTTCATGTAAAGTACTTAGGATACTGCCTGGCATATAGTAAATACTTAAGAAGAGTCTTATTAGTAATAAAGCCAATTTTCTGATTCTGAAGTATTATGCTATCATCTCTATTTCTCTTTAATAACCTAGTCTTTGTCTCCTCCCCATCTCTTTAGATTCTTCTCCAGAATCAATCTCTCTCTCTCTCTCTCTCTCTCTCTCTCTCTCTCTCCTTTAAATCATTAATTTACTCATATCTTTACTGAGTTCCTACTATATTCCAGATGCTGTACTAGGTGCTAGGCATATATATAAAATATAAAAGCGGAAAAGATAGAAAAGCTTTTGCCCCTAAAGCACTTGTGATCCAGTGAGGGATAAAAACATTAATCAAATGACTACAAATAGAAACTAATATGATAGAGAAATGCTCATCAATGTATTGTGACATTGCAGCTCAGTTTTTTTCAGCTTCTATAGAAAAGGAGGTACACAAAATCCTGTGAGCTACAAGTGGGACCTCAGGCTGTGCTGTTCAGTATGGCAGCTACTAACCACATATGACTATTTATATTTTAGCGCAAGTAGTTAAAACCAACTATAAAATTTTAAATTATGTTCCTCATTTGCACTGGCTACATTTCAAGCACCCAATCATTGTTTGTGACTATGGACAGTGAAAATATAGATTTCTATCATTGTAGAAAGTTTATTGGACAGTCCTGCAGAGAAACCTCAAATATGAAAGAAATTCCTATGGTCTGGAAAGGAGAGCTTGTGGGCAAAAGTAGGGAAAATGCTATAAAATACAGAAACCATTCTCAAAGATAAAGTTTTTTAACTTAACTACAATTTCAATTTAAGCATAATTTCTAGTAGACATATGGGTACAAGTGTGACACAATGTTTACAATATCACATGGACTGGTTCCTCTAACAACCACTTTCTCACCAAAAATACATTTTCCAGTGGAGTTTTATATTCAATTTCAGGTATTTTTTAGTTTGCATTTTGTGACATAAGTTCAGAGGAAAGAATAATTCACCTTATAATGAATTATAATGCATGCATTCCAATTTATTTGAAATGGAAAACTGTAGGGGTATTTGTGTGGGCAGAGTGGTTTTCCTCAAAAGCTATATTTTTGTTTTTGGATTTGTCAGCTGACTCTTTCATAATTCCTTTTTTTTTTCTTTCTTTCTTTCTTTCTTTTTTTGAGTCAGGATCTCACTCTGTCACTCAGGCTGGAGTGCAGTGGTATGATCATGGCTCACTGCAGCCTTGACTTCCTGGGCTCAGGTGATCCTTCTGCCTCAGCCCTCCTTGTAGGACACACCACCATGCCAGGCTAATCTTTTTATTTTCTGTAGAGACGAGTTCTTGCTATGTTGCCCAGGCTAGTCTCAAACTCCTAGACTCAAGCAATCCTTCTGCCTCAGCCTCCCAAAGTGCTGGAATTACAGGTGTGAGCCACTAAGCCTGGCCTCTTTCATATTTCTGACTCTACCATTTCTTACTCATGAACATGCCACTTTTTCAGGTTCCCTTTTCTCTATTCTCTCAGGAACACAAAGCTTTGGATACAATTTCACATTGACAGTGTTTGCATATATGGAGTCAGAAGCAAGAGCTCTTCATTTCCCCTGTGTGTGATCCTTGTTGCAATGCTCCCCTTTTAATTGCTATTTGGCAGTACATCAGAAAAATGCTATAACTAGGAAGGGGGGGAGGGGAAATGGTACTTTCAAATTTTGCACCTAGGATAAATCTTCCAGAAAAATAAGAGACGTTTTGGTAACGGGTAGTAGTTTTCTACCTGGAAAAAAAAAACAATCAAGTCATCAAAGGGGAGATGAAACTTTGTTTATTTGATAGGTCTAAGAAAAATCACAGCTGTTGTTAAGAATTCTTCTCACAGTTTTAATTAATAAGTCAAAATATAGATATGGTTTCTCAGTTATCAATTATACAATTGAAAATGTGGTCCCCAAGGTTGAAACTAATACCGAATCCCTTCTGAACACAACCCAGCTTACCAACATGTAAGAAATCCTTCCCTGAGACCACCACAAGATGCGGAAACCCAACCATCTATGTGGAAAGGTCCACATGTAGGGATACCAAGGCCTCTGACTGACAGCTCAAGCTGAGCTTCTAGCTCATAGCCAATGCCAACTGCCAGCCATGAGAGTGAGACCATTTTGGACATTCCACCATTCTCGGAACCCCAGTCAGCACTTGTGAAGCAGAAGGAACCACCTGGTCAATCTACAGAATGGTGAGAAATAATAAACTGCTGTTTTAAGCCACTAAGTTTGGAAGTACAAAAGACTCTTGAACAACACAGGTTTAAGCTGCATGGAACCACTTATATGCAGATATTTTTCAATAAAAATTACACCAGGTATGCCTGCCTCTTCTGTCTCCCCTTTCACCTCCTCCACCGCTCCCACCTCTGCCACCCCTGAGACAGCAAGACTAATCCCTCTTCCCTCTCATCCTCTGCTCAGCCTGTTCAATGTAAAGACCACGAGGAAGAAAATATTTATAATGGTCTACTTCCACTTAATGAATAGTAGATGTATTTTCTCTTCCTTATGATTTTCTTAACATTTTATTTTCTCTAGAAAATGTAAGAATACAGTGTATGATACATACAACATGCAAAATGTGTGTTAACTGACTGTTTATGTTATTGGCAAGTCTTCCCAGTCAACAGTAGGCTATTAGTAGTGCAATTTGGGGGGAGTAAAAAATCATATGTGGATTTTCGTCCGGGGGGATGAGCATCAGCACCCTGAACTCCCTTGTTCAAGGTTCAACTATAGTTTGTTAGAGAGCAGTAGGTATTTAAATAGTATCTTAGATAATCTGTCTAGAGACTATATAGCATACATCCTTTATACATAATGGTAGGCATATATTTTGTTTTGATGAACTCAATTACATTGTGGAAGAAGAAAGAAAAAAATCAGATGCATTCTTTCTTCTTCCTACCACCAAATATACTAAGCTTTCTACACTTACACTCACCTATCTTTCTCTGCTATATTGGAAAAATTCCCTGTTCCTATCAAAAGCCATCATTTGCAGTTTGTTTCAGACCCCATCCTGTCTTGCATTTTAAAGGACTCCACTCCATTATCTCTTCCTACTGCTACATCATCAATTTTTCCCTCTCTGGTGACTAATTCCCATCAGGAAATAAACATGTCTTAATATCATCCATTAAAAACAAAAAACAAAAAAATCTTCCTTTGATTCCATATCACTTCTACCCATTTCTTCTTATTCCCTTCATAGCAAAACTTCCTAAACCAGTTGTCTATGGTCCTTGTCTCTACTTCCTCACCTACAAATCCCAATTTGTTAGCAAATTCAACAATTATCCCCCTCTCCTCATCTTCCTCCATCTTTCAGCAATGTTGGACATAATTTATCGCTTCTTTCTTCAAATACTTTCTTCTTTTGGTTTCTGTTACATATCACCCTTCTGTTTCTTACCCTATCTCACTGGCTACTCCTTTAGCCTTCTCCTTTATTTATTCCTCTTTTGAACAACTTCACATTGCCGGTATTCCCCAAGCAGTAGTACAGGCACCCCTTCTGTTCTCCATCTGCCCTCATTCCCCAGGTATCTCATCCACTCTCATGCTTTCAATATATCTAAGATGACTTCCAGATTTACATATCTACACCTGATCTCCTCCATGAACTTCAGAATTGCATATCCTCTTGCCTATCTGACACCTCCACTTAGAAGACTAGCAGGCATTTTAAATTTAACATTCTCAAAACTGAACATTGATTTCCGATCCCATTTCCAAACTCATTCCTCCTCAATTTCAGTAAATTGCACTGCCCTCTATGTAGATGCCTCAGCCAAAAATCCTACAAGATATTGAATTCATTCTTCCCCTAACCCACCTCTGATCCCGGTCTTGTCAACTCTACCTCCAAAATATACCACAAATTATTCCACTTCTTCCTATCTCCACTGTTACCAACTGCTACCATCACTTAGACAAGTCACCATCGTCTCTACCCTGGACTACCATAATCCTCTCTTAACTATCACACTCTTAAATCCATTTTCTACACAAGAGCTTTTAAAACTGTAGATCAGATGTCATTCCCCTGTTCAAAATCTTCCAAGATTTGCCATAGCATTTAGAATAAAATCAAAATTCTTTACACTGACCTAAAAGGTCTTACATTATCTGGCCTCTGCCTGCTTTTCTAATCCTATCCCCTACTACTTCTTATTAGTTAAGTCCAGTTTCAGCCACACACACCTGCTTACTGTTCTCTAAACATGCAAGTTTGTGCCAGCCTCAGGGCCTTTGCATTTGCTATTCTCTATACCTAAAACACTTTCCCCTAGATCTTTGCATAGCTGGCTCTTCCTGTCATTCAAGTATCTCTTTGGATGTCACTTCCTCAGAAAGATTTTAAACGATTACCACTTAAGGAGTATCTCCCAATAAATCTCTAGCACATGTTATTTTCATTACATATAGCAATTGTCACTGATAATAGTTTATTTATTTGGTTTTTGTTTTTTTGTTTATTGTCTGTTTCTCCCTACTAGAATATAAGTGCCATGTGAACAAAATCTGTGTTAGTTTTGTTCAGTACTATATTCCCAGAGGCTAGAAGAGTGTCTGGCACCTAGTAGGCACTCAAAAATGTGTGTTGAATGAATACACACCAAATAAGAGTAATAATTATAATAATGTCATTCTTCAACCTTAGTTCAAGAACTTTATATGGGTAGTACATAAATATTTCCTAGGCAACTCACATTAATATGTACGCATATCTTCTATATACTATATACGTGGTACTTTAGCTATGACTATGTTGGTTTACAACTTTTGTAAAGGCAAGGATTACACCTCACTCAAGTTTGTATACTGAGAGCCAAACTTCAGAATTGCATATCTGAAGTTTGGTATGGTATCTGAAATACAATATAGGCTCTAAAAATACTTCGGTAGCATGAATAATATCAGTCAAGAATCTGAATACTTGCTTTGAGCTTAACTTTAGTAGAGTTAATATAAAAATGTGTAATGAGTCTAAGCATGGTGGCTCATGCCTGTTATCTAGTGCTTTGAGAGGCCAGGGTGGGAAGATCACTTGAGCTCAAGAATTAGGGATAAGTCTGGGTAACATAGCAAAATTTCATTTCTACAAAAAATCAAAAGAAGTAGCCAGGCAAGGTGGTACATACCTATAATTCCAGTTACTCCAGAGGCTGAGGTGGAAGAATCACCTGAGCCCAGGAGGTTGAGGATGCAGTGAACCATAACTGTGTCACTACATTCCAGCCTGAGCGACAGAATGAGACTCTGAGTAAACATATGCAAATCAAAACCACATTGAGATACCACCTAACCCCAGTAAGAATGGCCATCATGAATACAACAAACAACAACAAATGCTGGCAAGGATGTGGAGAAAAAGGAACATTTCTACACTGCTGGTGGGAATGCAAACTAGTGTAACCTCTTTAGAAGACAGTGTGGTAATTTCTAAAAGAACTAGAAGTTGATCTTCCATATGACCCAGCAATCCCCCTATTGGGTATGTACCCGAAGGAACTCAAGTCATTCTGCCAAAAAGATACCTGCACACACGTTTGTTGCAGCTCTATTCACAATAGCAAAAACGTGGACCCAACCATGTTGCCCATCAAAGCTGAATTGGATAAAGAAAATGTGGTACATATACACAATGGAATATTATGCAGCCATAAAGAAGGACAAACATAGGGACTTCGCAGCAACTTGGATGGTTTTAGAGTCTATCATACTCAGTGATAAATCACAGAAACAAAGAACAGAATACCATATGTTCTCACTCATAAGCGAACCTTGAACAATTCATAATACTATAAGAAAAGGATTGGAGGCTGGGCTCGGTAGCTCAGCCTGTAATCCCAGCACTTTGGGAGGCTGAGGCGAGTGGATTGTCTGAGCCCACAGGTTCATCCATCCCAGGCAACTTGGCGCGACCTCATCTCTACAATAAAAATAAAAAATTAGCTGGGTATGGTAACACACCCCTGTAGTTCCGGCTACTTGGAAGGCTGAGGCAGAAGGATCGCTGGAGCCCAGCAGGTCAACATTGGGGTGGCCGTACACTCCAACCTGGGTGACAGAGTAAGACTCCAACTCAAAACAACAACAACAACAACAACAACAACAAAAGGAATTGGCAGTAGTGGGAAACTGCCACAGGTGGGGGGTGGGATTGGCAGTTGAAGGAAACTGCCAGGGGAGGGAGGGGCACACCTCATCAACAAGGGTACCTTCATAATAAATATTTGTATACCTAACCCTGAATTGTATCCCACATCTTTAAAATAAAAACTAAATAAATAAATAAAAATTAAAAAAACAAATGCAGACACACACACGTACGTAAATACACACACACACACACACACACACACACACACACACACACACAGTGAGAGTGGTCCTTCTCCACAGTGGATCTAAAACCTAAAATCAGCCAGGCACAGTAGCTCATGCCTATAATCCTAGCACTTTGGGAGGTGGAGGTGAGAGGACTGCTTGAGCTTGGGCAACTTGACAAGACCTTGACTCTATAATAAAATTTAAAAATTAACCAGGCATGGTGGTGTGCACCTGTAGTTCCTACTTGGAAGGCTGAGGTGGAAGTAAGCCCAGCAGGTCGAGGCTGTAGTAGTTGAGAGCATGTGGCTGCACTCCAGCCTGGGTGACAGTGAGACTGACTCAAAAAATAAATAAACAAATTTTTTTTAAAAACTAAAATCAGGAGCAGTAGTTGTATAAAATTGAAATGTAGGAAACAATAAGACATTTTATTTATAGAAACAGTGCAACAGTTTAAGAATAAATGCCTCCAGAAACAGAGAAAAATGAAAATAATTAATGACTTTTGATAGTGGCATTGTAGGTAATGGTTTCTCATTTACTTAACTGTAGTTTATGTAACAAATCCAATTTGTAAGAAGAATTCTAGGTTCTATAAATATCCATACTTCCTCCCATTAGAACTTTCACAGGGTAGAAAGAAGACTTGAGGAATTCCTTTTCCCAGAGAGCCATAATAATTTAGTGCACTATCAACTCTCTCAACATTTCCCACCAGGTTGATACCCCTGGACAACCAGTCATACTATTTCTCTATCACTACCAGGTCAGTTATGTAAACATATTACTGAGCACATGGCTCTATCCCCAAGTTAACCCAAGTTAACAGGCTGGTAGAGGAAATAAACCTGTAAACAAATAAATGCAATGCAGTGTGATAAAACAGCAACAGAAGTATGTGCAAGGCATACATACACTAACAAGGATAATTAATTAATTCTGTCAAGAAACATAACACAAAGAAGGTAATGATGAAGTAAGGTTTCCAAAGGATAAACTGGAATTCACCAGGAAGACAAGGAAGGGGATGGTATGTCAGGCAAAGACCAACACAAAGTGGCATTCCTAAAGAGGTGCAGCTCCTGGATAAAGCAAACTGTGTGTGCACCTCCCTAACTTATTTTACAGGTAATATCATCTTTGAAGAAATAGCAATAAAAACCTTGGAGAAAGAGCATAAACAAAACATAAATTTAAGTTAGGTTTGTAGAAGAGAAAGAAACAGTCCATCTAGTCTTGTTGATAGATTTTGTGTATGTGTCTGATGTTTTAATATGAATATATGTATGCATATTTTTATTTATCACCAATTGGCCAGCATTGAAATCATGATACAATTAACTAAAAGCTACCTACACAAGCTTTCCTAGAACGCGCATTTGCATAAAGCAAAGTGTAATAAATAAACTTAAATTTCTTTTAAAGAAAGAAAGAGCTCAAATTGTTTTAAAAATTAAAACTATTTCCTCTACTTTTTTCCTCCGGAAGACCAACACCGTTGATATTATTTCCTTCATTTTCTAAGTCTCTGTGTTCTCATTTGAAAAGTTGTTAATTAATGTGTAATCTCCCTATTTAGACTGGGATATACACATATGTACAAATAATGTTTGGATCTTAGACAAATGAGATAAATAAATCAAATTAAATCTAATATCATTTATCTAGTTAGATACACAATGAACTATTCAAGAGTATGCAAAAATCATTACAATATACACTCAAGTAAGAATCAGAAAAAAATTGCTTATCAAGTATGTGTGTACTCGTGAGATGTATGTTCACTGTTAGTTTAAATCAATAGCTTTGACCTCAAGATAGCCACAATCTAATTGAGAAGAGAATGCTCACATTTATAAAACAGTTAGAAATAACCCAAGAAAGTGTATATGAAGTCCTAAGCAGCCCAGTAAAGACTGCAGGTGCTATCAGTTCTAAGGATGGAAGCAATATTAATGACACTCAATGACCAGGCACAGTGGCTCACACCAATAATCCCACCACTTTGGAAGACCAAGACTGGAGGATTGCTTGAGTTCTGGAGTTTGAGATCAGCCAGGACAACATAGCAAAACCTCATCTCTACAAAAAAAATCAAAATTAGCCAGGTATGGTGGTACCCACCTATAGTCCTAGCTACTCAAGAGGCTGAGGCAGAAGAATCACCTGAGCCTGCAAGGTCAAGGCTATGGTGAGCCATGATCATGCCACAGCACTCCAGTCTGGGCAATAGATTGAGACTCTGACTCAGAAATGAAGAAAAGAAAAGAAAGACATGGAAAGTACAGAACAAAAGAAAAGAAGAAACTAAGTTACCTATAGTCCAAGCATCTAAAACCAATTATTATTAACATTTCAGATAATTATGTTCTAGGCTTCAAAAATATACATTAGAGCTTTGTGGGGGGAAAAGTTAGACCCATTCTTCTCACCATACATAAGAATAAACTTTAAATGGATCAGATATTTAAATTATTTTTAAAAAACTATACAACTTCTAAAAGTAAACTTGGGTCAACTCTTTTTAACCTTTTTGTAGGGAAAGACTTTGTAACTATAATTTGAACTACAGAGGCAAGAAATATTAAAATTTGATAAATGACTACATAATAATAAAGATGTTTTACATGACAAAACATAAGAAAAGTCAAATGACAAACAGATATAGTAGTCACAAAATATATCACAGATAAAGAGTTAATACATGGGTGGACCCCAAAAAACGGAATGTGGCCAGGCTCAGTGGCTCAGCCTGTAATCCCAGCACTTTGCGAGGCTGAGGCGAGTGGATTACCTGAGCCTGAGGGTTCAAGACCAGCCCAGGCAACTTGGCACAACCTCGTCTCTACAATAAAAATTAAAAATTAGCCGGGCATGGTAGCACACCCCTGTAGTTCCAGTTACTTGGAAGGCTGAGACAGAAGGATCGCCGGAGCCCAGCAGGTCGAGGCTGAGGTGGCCATGAGTGTGCCACTGCCTTCCAGCCTGGGTGACAGAGTTGGACTCCAACACACACACACACACACAAAAACTAGAATGCATTTATTTAAAAATTGTGTATTTATTCTTACATGTTTAAACTTCAGTCACCTTCAACGTACTCTCCATTTGATGCAATACACTATTGAGATGCTTTTTCTACTGCTCAAACAGTTTTGAACTCATCAATTTTTATGCCTTTTAGTGCTTCTGCCATTTTTGTTTCACCTCTTCCACATTAGCAAAACATTTCCCTTTGAGGACTCTTTTCATCTGGAGGAACAAAAAAAGTTGCTAGGGGTGAGATTGACTGAATAGGGAGGGTGGGACATGGGAGTTGTGCTGTTTTTGGTCAAAAACTGAGGAGCACTCAGTGCCATGTAGCAGGTGCATTGTCATGGTGGAAGAGCCAGTCACCAGTTTGTCACAACTCAGGACACGTCTGGAAACTGTGATACCCAATACTAGCTAGTACACTGATGTCCATGGGTTCCTAGAACACTTACCTAGGGGGGAAGCCTGTACTACAAGGGGCCTGCCCTCCAAAAAATAATTTTGGGTTTTTTTGTGTCCCTCCTGGTATCTCAAATTTACTTCTTAAAAAAACTCTTTAAAAATAACCAAAATTTTAGAGAAAATAGACAAAATACATGGCAATCCACATAGTGTTATAGGTAGTTTGAAACATAAAAAGATGTTCAATTTCATTCATAAAAAGAGAAATGCAAATTATTAAAACTATGTTAAGATATCATTTATCAATCATCAGAATGGCAAAAAAAAAATTAAAAGCTTGATGCAATGAACTAAATAAAATGCTTGTCCCTCCCAAATTCATATGTAGATCTAAATGTATCTAAAAAAAGAAAAGGTCATATATATTGTGCCATGATGTTATGATGGCTATGATTGCACTAAGTGACAGGAATTTTTCAGCTCCATTATAATCCTATGGGATCATATATTCAGTCCGTCATTGACTGAAATGTCATGCAGCACATGACTGTATTTTGCTATAACAACCCAAAAGAACTAAGACACTTAACAAGACATTCTGTTGATGAGGATGTAAGAAAACATCTCATGGTCAAAATGAGATAGAGTGGATGAGATATTCTCATTTGATGCTGGTGGGAACAGAGCAATATTTAACAAAATGACATATAAATTTACCCTCCAACATAAACCACTTGTAAAAATTTACCCTTAAATTACACCTACGATAATACAAAAATATGTATGCACAAGGTTACACATTGCAGCATTATTTGTAATTTCAAAATACTGGAAACTACCTAAAGATTTAAGTGGAGGGTGTGGGTTGAATAAGTTAGAGTACATCCATACAACGGAGTGCTGTGCAGCTATAAAGAATGAGAAAGGTCTCTACGAACTGATATGGAATTATTTCCAGAAGATATTAAGTTAAAATAGCAGAGTGCAAAAGAGCATATACATCTTTTGTGCAAGAAAAAGGGGAAAATAATAATACAATATATATTACCATTACAAAAAGAAACACAGGAAGAATAAATCAGAAAACAAGGAAATCTATCATATTTTTACTTATTTGTTTTTTGAGTCGAGGTCTCACTTTGTTGTCTAGGCTGGAGTGCAGTGACATGATTGTTGCTCACTGCAGTCTCAACTTCCTGGTCTTAGGAGATCCTTCTACCTCAGTCATCTACAGGCGTGTGCCACCATGCCACGCTAATTATTAAATTTTTGTTGTAGAGACAAGGTCTTGCAATGTTGCCTGGGATGGTCCTGAACACCTACCTGGGCTCGAGCAATTCTCCTGTCTCAGCCTACCAAAATGCTGGGCTTACAGACATAAGCCATTATGCCTGGCCAGAAATTTGTTTTCTACAAAGAGTAAGAGTGGGGAGATGAGTAGAAGGAACACAGGAGAGAGTGACCCTTCTCTGAGTATCATTCTTTGTTTAGTTTTGATGATTGAAAGCAAGTTAATATCCTATATATTCAAAAGTAAATTAAATCAAAAGAATGAGAAGGGGGAAAATCTAAAACCAAATGCCAATTAAAACAAATAAATGTAATTTATTTCAAATGAATACCATGAACATACTGAATAGAAAAACAAAGAGAAAGAACCAAGCCAAGGAATTTGTGAAAACAGTATAGCCTCAGTTTTGAAGGGAGTTGGGAGAAAAAAGGACAAACAAGTTCTAAACCCTTTTTAGTAAAGTTGCTCCTTGTAGTGGTATGGACAAAGCAATTTGGGGGTTTTTTTTCTGAGTCAGCGTCTCACTCTGTCGCCAAGGCTGGAGTGCAGTGGCACAGTCACAGCTACCACAGCCTCAACCTGCTGGGCTCAGGCAATCCTTCTGCCTCAGTCTTCCAAGTAGTTGGAACTACAGGTATGCCTATCACACCTGGCTATATATTTTTTGGGGGGGAGGTGGGTAGAGATGAAGTCTCACCAAATAGATCAGGCTGTCTCAAACCCCTGGGCTCAGGTAATCCTTTCACTTCCACCTCCCAAAGTGCAGGGATTATAGGTGTGAGTCACCATACCCGGCCTGTAAAGCAACTTTGAAATGATTTTAGATGTAATATAGGATTGAGTAAATGCATTGCTGTTGTTGGGAGCCAGGGTTCTCACTGTGGAAGAAGGCACATGGAAACACAGAATGGGGAAAGACAAAAAAGAATCTTGAGGTGATAGATTGGAGTTGGAGAAACTGACATGAACGAACTCATGATTTCTAAAATATGAATATGTATGTATATATATATTTTTTATGTATTAGTATACATATGTGTATATACATGCTTGTATTTCCCAGTCATCTGTCCAAAGGTCCAAGAAACAAATAAAACCCAGAAACAATGAGCATGCCTTGTGCCCAGATCTTGGTTTCCAAAACTGCTTCTCATGAAAAAGAACCTGGGCTTCTTCAAGAAATGGCTAACTCTGGGGCTGCGGTAGCATAGGTACATTGGAGCCTGGAGCATCCTATTATGTCAGCAAATAAGGAAGGGCTAAAAAATTATGGGAGCATGTTGCAAGGACATGGGGACTAGCTTAAAGGGGCTCCCACTGCCAAATTTGGGACAACTTACTAAGTAAATACAGTAATGGATTATAAACCACTGAAAAAATAGCGATCCATGAGTCCATATCAATGATAGATAGATAGATAGATAGATAGATAGATAGATAGATAGATAGATAAGGGAGAAGGGAGGTCTCTACTTAGAAGGCCCAGGGCCAACTGGTCCATCAGGCACAGTATCTGAGGTCCAAGATATGTTTGAAAGCCCATGAAAATGACTTAACTTTAATTTCTTTTCAAAGAAATCAGAAGAAAAATAAATGCAATAGCTATAGATCCATCCTGGATTATAGTCCTCTTTCTCCCAACACATAAAATACAATTTTAAAAACTTTAGGCCAGGTGCAGTCGCTCATGTCTATTGTCCCAGTTACTCAGGAGGCTGAGGAGGGAGGATCGCTTGAGCCCAGGAGTTGGAAGCTGCAGTGAGCGTTACTATACTCCAGCCTGGGCGACAGAACGAGAACTTGTCTCCAAATAAATAAATAAATATTTCATGGAGAAAGGGGCTCATGAAGGCAAAAGTACCCAAGGCCCATGAAAGTCATCACACAGCCCTGCTTGAAGCAACTGGTAAATGTGGACAGATTGTTAAACTGGAAAATCATCATTTTGTCGTCTTCATTGTAAAGACTGCTTCAAGCAAGAATCATCAATAGATGCTAAATCTAAGGGAAATTTTTAGTGAGGAATAGGACATTTGCGTCATCTTAAAATGTTTCTCCAACAGACTCCTCCTCCCCCTCCCCCCCCTTCCTCTTCCCCTTTCCCTCCTCCTCTCCCCCTCCTCCCTCCTCCCCCTTCCCCCTCCCCCTCTTCCTTCTTCTCGTAGTTGGAGTCTCACTCTGTCGCCCAGACTGAAGGGCAGTGGCCGCTCCCGGCCACCGCAGCCTCGACCTGCTGGGCTCCGGCGATCCTTCCGCCTCAGCCTTCCAAGGAGCTGGAACTACAGGCGCGCGC
>CAUYQG010163774.1:0-28118 GCA_963574415.1 Tarsius wallacei
CTGGGCAACTTAGCAAGACCTCATCTCTACAATAAATTAAAAAATTAGCCGGGCATGGTAGTGCACGCCTTTAGTTCCAGCTACTTGGAAGGCTGAGGCGGAAGGATCGCCGGAGCCCAGCAGGTTGAGGCTGCGGTGGCCAGGAGCGGCCACTGCACTCCAGTCTGGGTGACAGAGTGAGACTCCAACTCAAAAAAAAAAAAAGAAAAAAAGAGAGATGAATAGAGCTACAGCCATTAGTCTCTGTCCTTGGTGCCCAGGGCCTCGATTTTTTCTAAGAGTTGGCTTTTTACTCTTAGAAAGGGGGCTATATCAAATTTACAGGCCTTGGGAATTTTTATTTTTTATAGCCTGTCCTAAGAGGCTTTTCTCAAATTCTTGTTGCAGAGGTGCCTCTTACCCTCTGAGACCTCTGTCCTTCATGCTTGTCCCACACCTGCCTCTGACTCTCTCCATTTGCCTGTGTTCTTCCTCTGTTACATGACATGGTTCCCTTATGAGTTTATTGTTCCCAAATCATATTGAGATTATCTCCAGTGGGGTGAACTCAGTTACAGTTAGCATGGAGCTAGTTTTGCTCTTGCAGTGAGAAATCGTTTTTGATTTCAAAATGTCCAAAAAGTAAAAAGCCACAATTTTCCAAAACTCCTTAAGATTTCATGAGAATATTTAACATTGTACTTGTAAAACTGTCTGCTGTAGAGGATCCACCATATAAATCCCTTTGATTCACATTAACAGGCAGTGTTACTTAGCATGATGAAGTGAGAAGTAACTCAGTATATCAAATTGGACATCACAGTGGCTTTTATGTGTATGTGTTTGTGTATGAAATATGAACCTCATTGTTTTTATAACTATGATAGTCAACAGGTGTATATATTATACTTTTCCAAAAAATGACAGAGTTAAAAAATGATAGTAAATCTATTCTACCTAACCTTTCCCCTAACCGCTTAAAGGGAATTATAATTTTTAGTCCATATTTTCTGGATTTTATTTTATTGTATTTTATTTATTTATTTATTTTGAGTTGGAGTCTCACTCTGTCGCCCAGACTGGAGTGCAGTGGCTGTTCCTGGCCACTGCAGCCTCGACCTGCTGGGCTCCGGCGATCCTTCCGCCTCAGCCTTCCAAGTAGCTGGAACTACAGGCGCGCGCTACCACGCCTGGCTAATTTTTTGATTTATTGTAGAGATGAAGTCTTGTCAAGTTGCCCATGAGGGTCTTGAAACCGCAGGCTCAGGCAATCCTCTCTCCTCAGCCTCCCAAAGTGTGGGATTACAGGCTGAGCCACCAAGACCGGCTTCTGGATTTTAAAACATAAGAATTTTATAATTTGAAAGAGAGTTAAAAATATTTTTAATAGTATAATGGCATTCAAAAATTGACTGATGACTTGCCATCTTTTTCAAATACAGTTAGAATCTTATACCTGGGGGAAAATAGTAAAATCTCTGCTAAAGTAACTTAACTTGTAGCCATTAAAAAATGATGTCTGTGTCAGCGGGGTGTGGTGGCTCACACCTAATTCCAGGACTTTAGGAGACAGAGGTGAGAGGATTGCCTGAGCCCAGGGGTTTGAGACCAGCCTGGGCAACTTGGCCAGACCTTTTCTCAACAATAAATTTAAAAAATATAGCCGGGCTCGGTGGCTCAGCCTGTAATCCCGTGCTTTGGGAGACTGAGGTGAGTGGATTGCCTGAGCCCGTGGGTTCGAGACCCGCCTGGGCAACTTGGCAAGACCTCATCTCTACAATAAATCAAAAAAATTAGCCGGGCGTGGTAGTGCGTGCCTGTAGTTCCAGCTACTCGGAAGGCTGAGGTGGAAGGATCGCCGGAGCCCAGCAGGTCGAGGCTGCAGTGACTGGGAGCGGCCACTGCACTCCAGTCTGGGTGACAGAGTGAGACTCCAACTCAAAAAAAAAAATAAAATCAAATAAAAATAAAAAAATAAAAAATAGCTGGATGTGTTGGTGCACACCTATTTGGAAGGCTGAGGTTGAAGGATCACCTGAGCCCAGAAGGTGGAGGCTGCAGTAGCTGTGATTGTGTGATTGCATTCCAGCCTGGGCGACTGAGTGAGATTCTGACTTAAAAAATAATAATAATGTTTGTAACTAATATTTAAGAATATGGGAAAAGACTTATAATGTAATATTAAAAGGCAGGATATGAAATTATGCATATAATTTTAATTTTGTTTAAAACAAATGTATACTATGCATACACGTATAAAGAAAAAGGCAGAATAAACATTCTGATCTAACAGTGGTAATGGGGTTATGATTTTTAAAGTAGTCTATATTTTCTTGATTTTAAAACAAATATTTTATAATTTAAAAAAGTTAAAAACATTTTTTTTGGGCTGGATGTGGTGGCTCATGCCTGTGGTTCCAGCTACTTGGAAGGCTGAGGCAGAACGATTGCCTGAGCCCAGCAGGTTGAGGCTGCGGGGGCCGTGAGTGTGCCACTGCACTCCAACCTGGGCAACAGAGTGAGACTCTGACATTTTTAATAGCATAGTGGCAATCAGAAGTTGATTAATGACTTGCTCTCTTTTTCAAGTGTAATTAGACATTTTACTTTCTTCTTATAATATATTTTTAGAGCTAAACTCTTAATTCAGTTGTTTTTATATTTTTATCTCAATGTCAAGTTCCTTTTAGTCTTAATGAGTGATTTACGTGTGAATTCTAAGTGAAAGAAAACTCTTAGTATGCCTCCATTACAAGTGAACTCTCAAGTTTTTATGGCATTTATAGGACCATCATTTTTAAGCAATTAGGGGAAACATCTTTGGTAAGAGTTTAACTTGAGGTTGGTGCTTTTATTTTGACCAAGGTTCAAAATAAAAGTGAATTCGTGTCAGCTTAAAGTTTTAGCTTAATCTTTTGTCCAGATCCGAGATGTACAAAGCAGCATGTGACATGGAATCTCACTGTTCTTAGCTTCACTTAAGACTAGCTGTAGCCTGTAATCCCAGCACTTTGGGAGGCTGAGGTGAGTGGATTGCCTGAGCCCGCAGGTTCGACACCAGCCCGGGCAATTTGGGAAGACCTCGTCTCTACAATAAAATAAAAAATTAGCCAGGTATGGTAGCACACACCTGTAGTTCCAGCTACTTGAAAGACTGAGGTGGAAGGATCGCTGGATCCTAGCGGGTCGACACTGGGGCGGCTGTGAGTGTGCCCCACTGCACTCCAGCCTGGGCGACGGAGTGAGACTCTGCCTCAAAAAAAATAAAATAAAATAAAGACCAGCTGTAAGTTATGTGTGTGTTTTGAAAAACAGGATACTAGACAGATATAAAGCATTAAAAACATTATTATCTACCTGGAAGATCAAGGTAAGGCCTTTCAGGAAGCAGTGGTAGAAGTTTTAAGTCCTAAGCTTGTATGACAAGAATGAAAGTACCTATCTGTCCTCTAGAGTATGTTTAGTATTCCAGGTATGTAGATATATACAGAGGGTGCCAAAACAATGTATACACAATTAAAATTGTAATACTTAATATATACCTACCTGTCATATGGTGACGCTAGCATTCATTTGATTAACGCCATCTTTTGAGCGAATGTCATACTACACTTTGCTACTGTAATTCAATTCAACTTTGAAAAGTAATACGTAGATAACATCCTCTTAAAATGTGTATACAGTTTTTTGGCACCCTGGTATGTGTCTTAGGGTTTTTTTTACTAATCTGATATTTGTGTGGTTCTGAGTCTTTACCAAATAAATTGATAATAGAGCAGTAGATGTTATAACCATGGATTCTGTTCTAGATTTATAGGTTCAGTTTGAAATATTCTTGTTTGGACTAAGAAATCTGTATTTAAGAAGGATGGTTATTAATTATCTTAATGGCTACAATAGAGACAAGAGGACAGGGAAAGACCTATATCATAGTTGATAAAATGTCAGGGAAACAAACCTACTGGCAATTAACTAGGAAAATTGTCTGTCTTTGTAGGGAAAAGTAATAGAGTTGTCTTCTTGGGCTTTCTAAATGTAACCATGTGATATGTACAAAGAATGAATTGATTTTGTTTTAATTACCTCAGTGATGTGGGTAAAGCTGGCCTCTTCTGGCCATTTTATTCAATAGGTGACCATAGATCATTGCTTGGAAGCTACAGAATTAAAAAAACAAAAACCTATCTCATTACAGTGACGGCTGATGAGCTGTGGAAAGGTGCTTTGGCAGAGACTGGTGCTGGTGCAAGAAAAGGAAGAGGCAAAAGAACTAAAAAAAAGAAAAGAAAGGATTTGAACAGGGGTCAGATCATTGGTGAAGGTAAATTTATTTATGATAGCAGCTAAAGTGCTTTTTATGTTTTTTCCCTCAGATGTTAGACATTATACAGACTAGAAGCATCAAAATGTTTCTCCTGAAGGATACTAAGATCTGTGGTTTTAGAATTCAGTCAAATGACTTGCTCGTTGCCCCAGGATCCCAGGGGAAGAAAATCTCATAGAAAGTGGTGCATTCGTTCAACAAGCATTAGATGTCCCTGTGCGGGATGGAATCTCCTGCAACAGTCCCAGCCCTCAAAGAGCTTGCGACTCAGTGGTAGAAGATGGACTGAATGGAGAGTTGGCAAATATTCTCTGCAAAGAGAAGATAGTAAATATTTTTGGCTTTGTGAGTTACATGGTCTGTTTTGCAACTACTCAACTCTGCTCTATAGCCCCAAGACAGCTGTCGATAATATATATCAAATGGACATGGTCCTTTAAAACTATATTTACAAAAACAAGCGTGGACTAGATTTGGCCTGTGGTCCTTAGTTTGCTGACCCGTAGAGCACATGATTGTTTATACCCATGCTTTTGGAAAGATAAAAATAATATAGTGTACTTGACTCAGTCCAGTTTATACTGTGGTTGCTTGCAACTCATCTTTGATAGCCTTTCAGAAATTAAGAAAACATCTAGCACTGCACTTCTAGCATCACACATCTACTTGGATGTTTTTTCTTTATGACTTACCTTGTATCCTATTTTTTAAATACTTTTTAAAAAATTATAAGAATCATGGACTGGGTGCTCTGACTTACAGTTGTGATCCCAGCATTTTGGGAGGCTGAGGCAGAAAGAGCCCTTGAGCCCAGGAGTTCGAGACTAGCCTGGGCAACATAGCAAGATCCCATCTCTACTTAAAAAGTCATATATGTGTTCTCACTCATAAGTGGACCTTGAACAATTATCATAATACTATAAGAAAAGAATTGGCAGTAGCAGGAAACTGCCAGTGGGTGG
Source organism: Tarsius wallacei (assembly GCA_963574415.1). Classification (NCBI taxonomy): domain Eukaryota; kingdom Metazoa; phylum Chordata; class Mammalia; order Primates; family Tarsiidae; genus Tarsius; species Tarsius wallacei. The sequence continues at coordinate 5,266 of CAUYQG010163774.1, forward strand.
GGAGGAAGTACTGGCAGTAGTGGGAATCTGCCGAGGGCGGGGGGGCACACCTCATCAACAAGGATACCTGCATAGTGAACATTTGTGTACTTAACCCTGAATTGTACCCCACATCTTTAAAATGAAAAAGATTAAAAGTTAAAAACAATGATAATAAAAAAGTAATACCTTCTCAGTAAAAAATGCAAAGATTTTAGCCTAAGTCTCCCTTGATAATCCTTTTATCTCCTCCAGTGCCCTGAAGTTTTCTCCTCTGAGGAAATCACTTGTCTGATTTTGGTGCATTTCTTTCAGTATTTTTAATACTTTCATATACATAAATACCTGTAAGAAATATATCTTTCTTTTTAAAAAAAAATTAAATTGTATTGTATGATACATGCTGTTTTATAATTTACTTTTTTCACTCAATAATAGGTTTTGGAAATCATTCCACATAAGAATCTAGAAAGCTACCTCGTTCTTTTGACTTAGTACAGAATATTTCATATGTTGGGAATGCTATCATGTGTTCATCCAAACATTCCACCATTGCTGGACATCTGGGTTGTTTGCATTTCTTGCCTTTGCAAATGATGGCAGTGAACATCCTTCTCCAAGCATACATATGCCTTGTACCTGAATGTGTTTCTCTAAGTAATACCACGAAGTGAAATTACTAGCTCATAGGGTGGGTATGTTTAAAACTTTGATAGGGCCAAGTGACCTGCCAAGTTAATATATTAGCTTAAGCTCCCACCAACAGTGTGTCGTTATCCGTACATGTATTGCTTGGCATTTTAATATCTGAAAAATGCTTTTAAAAAATTATTATTTATATTTTTAAACTTTCAGGGCGTTACGGTTTTTTGTGGCCTGGTCTGAATGTCCCCATTATGAAAAATGGAGCAGTGCAGACCATGGCCCAAAGGAGCAAGGAAGAGCAGGAAAAGGTGGAGGCCGACATGATCCAGCAGAGAGAAGAATGGGAACGGAAGAGGAAGATGAAGGTCAAACGGGAGCGAGGATGGACTGGAAACACGTGGGGAGGCGTCAGTCTTGGCCCGCCAGATCCGGGTCCCAATGGAGGTAGCAGAGACCTCGTTTTGCTTGTCTTTGTGACAGAGAGAGGATGTGTAGTTTAGAACTTCCTTGACATGACATTATTTGCTTGTCTGTTTAGGCTGCCTTTTCCCAAAAAAGGATTTGAGCGTCTTTGAAATAATTTGTCCCACTGTATTTTATGGAATACTGGAGTCCCATAGGCAAGACGTGTTTCACTCACAGGATGGAAAGCACTGGGTTCCTATCATGTGACTCCTCAGAACCTTAAATGTGCTGATGCTTATGAATCTGTCGGAGCCACCCAGAGGATACAGTGCTTCCCAGACACAATTGACCATGGGGTACCTGTGGAGCAACCTGGTTTGGGAATGCTGTCTTGATGGTAGAAGTCAGCAAACCAGATAGTTGTCATTTGACCTCATAAAAGCACACATGAAACAAAAATTGATAATACTGAGGCCTGATTAGAAAATAAAATCCCTCTCCCCCACCAAGTATGTAAAGAAGTGAAATCATTTTAAAAACTTGTTCTTGTCAATGAATGGAAAAAGAGGGCTTATTCAAGAGTTTGGCTGCCTTCTTGAGAAGTTTGGCTTAAAGAGGAGGGGAGAGGTTGAGGTGGAGAGATTCAGGCGAACGTGTTTAGAACTGACCAAATGCTTCAGTCAGGAGGATGAAAGTATGGAAGGGAGCGAACACAATCCATCAACTGAGTCCCGGGTGAGGACCCAGATTGAGTCTAGACAAGTGGGTTAACTTGGGCAGGATCCAGAGTCAGGTGAGCCTGAATTGTTGGTAGTGGGAAGGTGGGAGTGTCGTATGGTGTCTGGTGGCTGCAGTTAGTCTGTAGGGAGGAGGTGGAGTCATCTGCTGAAAGTGAGGTGGGTCACTGATGAGCATGGCCAGCAGAATATTTCTTTATTCTTTATTTAAGAGGTAGGGTGTCTGGGACTGGCTTCCAAACTGTCCAGTGGAGTGGGAGTTGGGCAGAGTTTAAAGGGAAGCAGAATGACTATGAGTTGATATTCGTTGAAGTTCACTAATGGGTACATAAGTTTTCATTCTACTTTTCTATTTTAGTATAATTTAAATGTCCTATAATAAAAGTTTTAAGGCCGGGCATGGTTGCTTATGCCTGTAATCCCAGCACTTTGGGAGATTGAGTGAGGTGGAAGGATTGCTTGAGGCCAGCCTGGACAACATAGTGAGACCCCCATCTCTACAAAAATAGTTTAAAAATCAGCCAGGTGTGGTGGCACATGCTTGTAGTCCTAGCTACTTGGGTGGCTAAGGTGGAGGGGGGATCGCTTGAGCCCAGGAAGTTGAGACTGCAGTGGGTCATGATCACATGACTCTATCCTGGGTGACAGAGTGAGACTCCGTCTCAAAAAAAAAAAAGTTTAAAAGGTAAAAGAACGTAGAGAGGATTTGAAATGGCTGCTGTGGTGAGCAGAGAGAGACGACCTACAAGAACATAAAAGGCTTTCAGGCAACAGGAAGGACTTGACTGAACTGGAGACCATGACTTTTTAGTGGCCTCCCTGTGTGCTATGCTTAGGCTTTTCTCCAGCAGCACCCAGCAGGCCAGGTGTGGCCCACAGCTGTATTGATTCAGGCCTGGGTAGTATTGTGGAGAAAAAAAAGGGTGAGGGAACTGAGGACATTTGCAAGATCTGGTGGAAATAGTGGGAAAAATCTGTCTTTGCCAAGCTGGAGAAGCTGTGAAGACGAGAGGGAACTAAATGGGGAAGCAGTGATCAAGGGTCTGGGGATGCCAGGCAGCCAATGAGTGAGGGAGCCAGACGAAGAAGATGCAATCCGGGAGCTAAGTGACTGAGTTTATGAATTTTGTGATGGAGCAGTCTGGGTAGGGCCTTGCGAGATTCTTTCTTACTGGAGAGTTTGTGATGGTGCTTGTGTTGAAAATGCTTTCATATGTTAATGGCATTGACACATTTAATTTGTATACCTGTTTCTTTTTGCTACAGAGACATATGACGATTTTGATACAAGGATACTTGAGGTAGGCATGCTGAGTTAAATACCCGGTTAAGCTTTTGGAGAGGTTGTGGTGGGTGGTGCTGGGAGAGGGCAAGAGGAACTGTGAGCAAAAGCCACTGCTGCATGACTTGCTGAGACGCAGAGTTGATTTGGGTAAGGAAATAATGCAACTTGAATTTCAGTTATTTGGTATTGGCTCTCCTGACTGCTGCCCTTTTTGGGGATCTACCAGATTGAGGTCTCATGACAAGGCAGCTTCGGGGGTATTGTTTTTTTGTTTTTTTTTTTTCTTTAGAAAGCAGGATTTACTGAGAGGACAGCAAAGCTCTCACAGTGGGAGGGGACCCGAAGGGGTTGCACTGGTAGTATTGTTAATTGCAGAATTTTGAGATCAGGTTTAAATTTCCTCCTCAAAGCTAAAGTAGTATTAGCAGTCTATCCTTGAATTATAAACCGGCTGTATCTAGCACTGAATACAGGGAGCTGAAATTGGGAGGAACCATGTGGCAGGATAGAAAGTAAAGAGTTGTGAATGTCCAGTTCTTGATAGGGAACTGGTCTCTGGGCTTCTCACAGTCCGTTGAAACTAAAACCTGTATCAAGCAATCTACAGTCACTTTCCAGGGCATCTCTGACATGGTCAACTTTCCTTTGAGCTGGCACTGCATACTTAATGTTACATACCATGTGAAATAATCATTTACTGAATTTGTGATTGAGCCTCTGAATTTGTATGTTGTTTTCTCAATGTCAGTTACATTATAGAATTTAAAATATGTGTACAAGTATTATCTCTGGTATCCCAGTTTATAGCTTTCGGAAGTTAATCCCTTTGAAGAGTTCTATGCATGTGGGTGATTTTCTGATTTTCTATGGGAGTCGATTCGAGATCCATTTTCTTTTAACCCCAATTTATGGGAAAGGGACTGTTGTGAATCAGAGAGCCAGTAGCTATGTAACCCTGCAGTTTAATTAACACCTTCATTGTTCATGGCCTCTTAAATATACTGGAAAAGAATATAGATTTTCCTGTAGTTCAGAAATAAGCAGTTATTTCCAAATTTTCTATTCTCAGTTGAGCTTAGTCCTTAACATAGAGATCCAATCCTTTGCTAATTATTTCTATGTATCACATTTCATCATTTCTAAGATGTACATTTTTTCATATTTTAAAATCTCTGGTATTGGGTGGGGTACATCTTACAATCAGTGATAAACTATGCCAAAGTTTGAGCAGGAACTTTTCCTTCCCTGTGGTACGCTCATTAAGATGGGGTATATTAAGTTGTATAGTTTCAAATTCCTTTAAAGGTTATCTTAATTGAACCTTCTTATAACTCTGGGAAGTTTCATTTTTAGAAAGTTTGCTATTTGTGCACACTGATTTGGAGGGTGATGTGTCTCTTCACTGTGTGTGTGTGTGTGTGTGTGTGTGTGTGTAAAGTAGGTTTCTCTAGTTCCCTACTTCACAATTTTTTTCAGGTGTAATACTTATTAGACATTTTGTCTTTTAGGTAAGAAATGTTTTTAATATGACAGCAAAGGAGGGAAGAAAGAGATCTGTCCGTGTCCTGGTCGCTGTGGGGAATGGAAAAGGAGCCGCAGGTGAATGGGTGTAGTGGTCCCTGCAGTGCTGGTAGTGTGGCAGGCTACAGGCATGGCCTGGGCCGTGCTGTAGAATCCCTGGGCTCTTGGGGCTGGCCAGACTTTTTCTACTAATTGAACCTTTTAGTGATTCATGAGCTCAAAGCCTTGAAGTATAAACCAGCTGTATCTAGCACTCAATTTCAAATAAACTGTGCAATCCTTTAGAAAGAAAAGAGAATAGGTCTTTCCTACACCTACCTTTTCCTCTGAGGACAACAGATATTTTTAAAGGCTTAAGATACTATTATGTATGTGTAATAGTGAAAAATTAGGTGGAAAAAACACTGAATGTTCAATAGGACTATGGTTACAAAAACAATATAGCCATACAATGTAATATTCGGTATCCATTAAAGAATTATAGGAAATTCCTTAAAAAAAATACTACATTTATTATTTATTTACTTATTTATAGAGTTAGGGTCTTTATCAAAAATACTGCATTTGTTTATTTATTTATTTAGAGTTAGGGTCTTACTCTGTCACCCAGACTGGAGTGCAGTGACATGACAATCATGGCTCACGTCAGCATTGACCTCCTGGGCTTAAGCAATCTGCCCACTTTGGCCTCCCAAAGTGATGGGATTATAGGCATGAGCCACCATGTCTGGTCCTAAGTTTAAAAATACACAAAACCTTTATAGAAGACTATGTAGTGTAATCCTGATTTTTTTTTTAAAAGTATGTGCAAAGAAAAGACTTTGAAGACTATATACTGCAAAGATTGACAGAGTTTACTCCAATTAGGTTTGTTGATCATTTACATTTTTTTCTTTATACATTTTTGTACAGTTTCCATAGTGGACATCTGTTTTTGAAATATATACATGCATGTTGAAGGGGAAGAAAACATTGTAAAACTGCCTACTTAGCCTATGTTAAGTTTCAAAACAAAAGTAATCCATATAGACAGTATGTTGCCAAAGGAAACTATGTTTAACAGTTACTTTTGTGTCCTTTCAGAAGTTCTGTATTCATATTTCTATTCCAAATGTCTACACAAAGGGATAATATAACTATAATTATGTTCCTTGCTTTTTTTTTTGCTTGGTATTAATCTCGGAGATCTCCCTATATAAACCTAAATGGATTCTCCTCATTATCTGTCAAGTTGCAGAGTGTTCCATTGTATGGATGATTTTTGTAGCCTTTTCCCTATTGCTGAGTATTTATGTTTCAATGTTTACTATTTATAAAAAGCAGTGAGCTTCTTGTACATGTAAATTCTTGTACTTTTACAGTTCTCAACAGGGGAAATATTTTGCAGTAAAATTTTTGCTACAAGGTTATATGCATTTTTAAATGTTGAAAAGTATTATGTTGCCCTTCCTAAAGATTTCATCAGTTCACGTTCCTCTGTACCATCATGTCTTGCCAGTCCTGGATATTTTCAGACTTTTCTAATTGTCAATATGATGTATGAAACCTGTTTTTCAGTTTTGATTTGCATTTTTGAGATTATGAGATTTTGAACACCACTTCACGTGTGTGTCAGCCGTTGTTAGTTCTTTTGGAGATCCGTCAGTTCATGTACTTTGCCCATTGTTCTAGTGGGTGGTTGTTCTCATGCTCATTGATTGGTATCAGCTTTCTGTAAGTTAAGGACACTAGCCCTTTGTCTATTAGATATTTTGACTTAGTTTTAAAAAATGTTGGATACCTTATATTTGTACACATTTATGGGGCATATGTGATATCTTGTTGGATACATAGAAGGTGTAATGATCAAGTGAGGGTATTTAGGGTACCCAAATATTTATCATTTCTACGTATTTGGTTATAGTTCAAGTACTCGCTTCTAGCTCTTTTGAAGAATACATTGTTGATAACTGTAGTCACCCTAATCTGCTGTCAAACATTAGAATTCATTCTTTGCATCTAACTGTATGTTTATATCCATCAACTTACCTTTCTTCACCACTCCCCTGTACACCCTTACCAGTTTGACTTTGTCATTTTTTTCCACACAAAAGTTTTAACAGTTTTCAGCCTTTTTATAGCAAATTTATTAGTCTTTGTTCATTTTTGGTTTTGTGTCTTGCTTAGAAAACCTTCATTTGAAGATTATAAATATCTAATCACCCATGTTTTCATCTGAACTTCCATGGTTTAATTTGTTTTGTTTAAGCTAGAAATTGGATGTCTTATGGAGAAGCATTATCTTATGTTGCTTTCCAATGTATAATTGAAAAACAAAATACATTTTTCAAACTAAATAATTAATAGTGGCAGAAAATAATGGGAGGATTTTCACAACTTGTGATAAGCCTTGTCCTGTGCTGGCTGGCACGCAGTCACAGATGGGAGAATCATTTTTTTTCTGGTTAATTCCAAATATTGTTTGAAAGTCCTAGTGAAATCATGATTTTATTCTATAACAGTGCATTCCCCTTTTTGGGTTATTTTAATCTGGTTTTTAAAATGTCCAAATTATTTGCCTTATTAATTTAGAGCCCTTTTTTAATGGAATATATTTAGTTGTATCTAGAAATTTATATAAAGTAACGTTATAACCCTTGGATTTCCTAAATACATCCAAATGTAACATTTCCAGAATGCTTCACAACAGATAAGCAAATTACTGTGGCCTCTTGCTTTGTTGTTGATTTTGGATTGCAGATTTTTTTTGTAGGCAGTAAAAAGATAAAGTGCTATGAAATATTGTAGAAGCTGAAACTTGACATGTGAAAGCCACAAGTGCCAAATATATGTCCCTTTTCATATTTTTGCTTTTTTCTTTGAAGGTTTTGCCATTGGGAAAGCCACTGAACGGATAGATGCTTTCAGAAAAGTATGTACATTTTTTCTTTGTTGACACTTAGTCACAGTGGGGACCACAAAACAATAATAATCATTCCGGAACCTTCCCATGAAGCTTGCTGTCAAAGATTTTCTCATAAAAAGCAGTTTTAGAGGTTCTTGTATTACTTTGCGTCATCTGATCAAATTTGTGATTGCATACCCAAACTATAAGACAGCTGGAGATGTTGGAACAAATGACAGAATGTTCGGAGTTACTAAGGAATTGTTAACTTTTTTAGGCTTGATAATGATATTGTGATTATGTGGTTTCTTTTTAAATAAGTCCTTTTTAGAAGTATATAATAAAATTTTTGCATAGGTGACATTTTTTATAATACAACACTCTATAAAGGTACTTTTGAATCCTTGAGAAGATATAAATTTTTAACAGTAGATTTAAGAAAAACATTTTCCTTCTTTCAGGCAAAGAACAAAGCAATTCACTATTTGCACTACATAGAACGATATGATGACCATACAAGTGAGTGTTAATGTTAATCTTTCTTTTTGTTTTTAATTTTGCAGTTACACTTGTTAAAGTATGTGTGGCAGTATATCTCTATAGGTATCTTTGTGTTTCTCTGTTACTACATTCTTACAAATATATAAAATATGAAAAAAAATCTCCTGAGAAGGCTAGTAAAGTGAATGAAATCAGAGTTAGTCATTCATCCTTGACTGACATGCCCTGGCTTTTTAGGGTAGTACACATTGCTTTGTGCTATTTGTAAGGGCATTACAGCCACACAACTAATCCTTCTTGTGTTTGTTTTTACCCTCCAGTATTCCATGATATTTCTTTAAGATTTAAAAGGACACATATCAAGATGAAGAAACAACCCAGAGGTAACTAAAAACCGCTTACCATTTGTTGAAGATAAAGGAGAGAACTTATAACAATTCCATCCTTCTTTGTTTTTGCTCACCTTCATTTGAACTCATTTTGAAAACACCAGAATGGAAGGACCTAGGTTAGAGTTAAGGACGAAGCTCTTGGGGACATAAAGAATAGTCAAGTCACACAGGTGAGCACAGGTGTGTTCCGGGAGTAATTTTAGGTAGACAGAGCACATTGTGAAGAGGAAATAACAGCTGAGTGAGTGGCAAGGTTTGGATGAGTGGAAACATTAGTTCCTCATAGGTAATTCATTGATGCTGTTAGATGTTTCTATTCTTATAGCTTATTCAGCTCCAGACATTTACTACTCGTCATCAAGTAATGATTGGATATCTTATGTGAACTAGGTGCTACACTAAGCACTAGGGTTGCAGAGATGGCCCTTCCTGTCTTGTGGACAAGCAGACAGGCCGAGTTCAAGGGCATGGGCTGTGGCAGTCTCATGTCCAGTGACTCTGGGTGTGAGATTCTTAAACATTCTGATTTGCATTTAACCTATAGTTCTATAGTAAAAAATGATTTTATATAATTCTAGGTGTATAAATTCCAAAATGCCTGGGTCAAAAGAGAGAAAACATTATATTTAAAATTTCATATCAAAGCTTCTAATACAACTCTGCTAGAGCTATGACATGGAAGGAAGTCAATAAAAAAATCAAAGACAGTACCAATTGTGTTTTTTTTTGTTGTTGTTTTTTTTTTTTTGAGTTGGAGTCTCACTCTGTCGCCCAGACTAGAGTGCAGTGGCCGCTCCCGGCCACCACAGCCTCAACCTGCTGGGCTCCGGCGATCCTTCCGCCTCAGCCTTCCAAGTAGCTGGAACTACAGGCGCGCGCTATCACGCCCGGCTAATTTTTGATTTATTGCAGAGATGAGGTGTCACCAAGTTGTCCAGGCGGGTCTCAAACCCGTGGGCTCAGGCAATCCACTCACCCCAGTCTCCCAAGGCGTGGGATTACAGGCTGAGCCACCGAGTTCGTCTTGTGCTAGGATCTTGTTGACAATTTTGTCATCTATGTTCATCAAGGATATTGGCCTGTAGTTCTCTTTCTTTGTTGGATCTTCACCTGGCTTTAGTATCAATGTGATGTTAGCTTCATAAAATGATTTGGGGAGCATTCCATCTTTTTAAATCACCTGGAATACTTCCAATAGGATTGGTATCAGTTCCTGCTTGTATGTTTCGTAGAATTCTGCTGGAAAACCACTGGTCCAGGGTTTTTTTTTTGCAGGTAGTTTTCTTATGACATAGTCAATTTCCTGGATTGTTATTGGTCTATTTAGGGTCTCAATTTCTTCTTGTTTCAACCTGGGGAGGTTGTGTGATTTCAGAAATTCCTCATTTCCTTTTGGTTTTCATGATTGTTTCCATGCAAGTGTGCATAGTAGTCTCTGATAATCTTTTTTTATTTCTTCAGGATCAGTTGTGACTTTATCTTTTGTGTTTCTGATTCTGTTTATTTTTACTTTTTCTCTCTTTTTTTTGGTCAGTCTAGCTAGGGGACCATCAATCTTGTTTATCCTATCAAAGAACTAGCTTTTTGCTTCATTGATTTGTTATATTTCTTTTTGTCTTCTATGTCCTGGATTTGGACTTTTATTTTCTGATCTGAATTCTTTTGCTGAAATTAGGGTTTTGGTGGTCTAGCTTTTTCAGCTTCCTGAGGTGACTTGTTAGACTGTTAACTTGTGATCTTTCTATTTTCTTCATGTGTGTTTGTAGTGATATGAATTCCCCTCTTACTAGTGCTTTCATGGCATCCCAGATGTTTTGGTAAGATGTTTCTTCATTTTCATTTGTTTCCTGGTATTTTTTAATCTATGTTTTGATTTCCATGTTGACCCAGGAGTTGCTTAGCATCATGATTTTTAGTGTCCATGTCTTTGGTGGTTTTGGAGGAACTTTGTTGGTGTTTATATTTATTTTAATTCCACTGTAGTCTGAGAAGGTGCATGGCAGAATTTCAATCTTATGAATTTTGTTTATGCTTGATTTAATGGCCAAGGTTGTGGTTGATCTTAGAGTACATTCCATGTGGTGATAAGTAAAATGTATATTCCGTGGTCGTTGGGTGGAGTGTTCTGTAGGTATCAATTAAGTCCATTTGGTCAAGAGTCACAATGAGGTTCCAGATCTCCATGTTAAATTTTTGTTTTGATGATCTGCCTAGGGTTGTGAGTGAACTATTAAAGACCCCAGCTATGATAGTGCTAGAGTCAATATCTTTTTTTTTAAGTTTGTCTAGAAGCAGCTTTATGAGAGTTGGTGCTCCTATGTTGGGTGCATATATGTTTAGAATGAATATTTCTTGCTGATAGATTGAACCTTTTATCATTATGTAGTGACCTTCTCTATCTTTTTTAATTTTTGATAGCTTAAAGCGTATTTCGTCTAATATTAAGATTACAACTCCTGCTTTCTTTTGTGTTCTGTTTGCCTGAAGTTTTGCTTCCCATCCTCTTACTTTGATTCTGTGAGTGTCCTTTCTGGTGAGATGAATCACTTGGTGACAATATTGTTGTCGCATGATATTTCATCCATTTTGCCATCCTGTGTTTTTTCAGTGGTGCATTTAGTCCATTCACATTCAGGTTAATTATTGAAATGTAAGAGTTTAACCCTGTCATGAGGTTCTTATAGAGTTGTTGTTGTTCCTATTTATTTGTTGTCTTTCTTTTGATTTGGGGGTAAATTCATGTGTGTTTTCAATCTTTTTCATGCACTGTTGTGAAGGCCATTGTCGTTCTTTTTTCCCTTTCTTCTGTGTTTAATACCTTCTTATGTGTTTCTTGTAGAGCTGGTCTAGAGGCAGCAAAGTCCTCAGGGATAGAATGTCTGGGAAAGATTTTAATTCTCCCTCACTGATGAAACTTAGCTTAACTGGGTAGGTTATTCTTGGTTGAAATTGTTTATCTTTGAGAACCTTGAAGATTGGGCTCCAATCTCACTTAGCCTCAAGTGTTTCTATAGATAAATGTGCAATTAGTAATTCTAATTGGTGTTCCCTGGTAGGTAGTCTGACCTTTTTCTCTCGCTACCTTTAGGATTTCTTCTTTTATACCTACATTGTTTAGGTGAATTACTATGTGTCTAGAAGTTGGTCTTCTCATTTGTTGTCTTTCAGAGGTTCTCTGTATCTCTTGTGTTTGAATGGTTACATCACTGGTGAGATGAGGGAAGTTCATGAAATGTTTGTTCCAGTGTGGTCTCTGTCTCCTTTTCTGCCTCAGGAAGTTCAATTACCCTTAGGTTTAGCCTCTTGAAATAATCACTCATCTCTTGAAGGTTTTGTTTTGTCTTTTAAAACTTCTTTTCTATCCTTTTGATAGTTGATTTAGTTCTATATTTTGGTCTTCAAGCTCTGAGATTCTTTCTTCTGCTTGGCTAATTTGCTTTCCATGCCTATCAGTTTGTTATTTATTCCACTCACAGTATTCTTTACTGCTGTTATCTCAGGCATCAACTCCTTTATTTTTCCTCTTGTCTCTCCTCAATTCTATTTATTCTCTCTATTAATGTCTTGATATCTGGGTTTGTAGTTTGAGACCAGTCATTCTGGGGGCTCTTCATTGTTTGTATTCCGAAGTCTGTTTTCTCAGTGTCTGATCTCCCAGAGGTCTGTGTTAGCCCATATTCTTCTTTTGTTTTTTCTTCATTTGTGTAGATTTTCCTCCCCTCTACTTTTTTCCCCCTCTTCTTTAATTCTGTTGTTCAGGGATGGTGGGGTTGCTTTTAATTCTGTTTGCTCAATCTTCTATTCTTTCTTATGTGTATCCTCTGGTTTTGTTCAATTCTGAAGCTGGATTGTGGGTTGGGGGCTGTACTTTTTGCAGTTTTGAGGTTTAATTGAGGGGGCAGTTGTGATTCATACCTACTCATGCAGAGAGTCTTTATGGACACTTGCTTTTGCAAAGACTCTCATAGTCTGACCTGTCTGGTCACCATCTTATCAGCATCACCTATTATTCTACTTCTTAAATATGTTTGCTAACTTTTAAAAAAAATTACGATTTAAGAAAGCCTCTATATTTGAACAATGTTGGACACCTCAGTGAATAGTCTATATGCTTCTTTTAATATCCAAATGCATTTTTATACTTGCGATTATTTTGCTTTTTCACTTGAGCAACACTAAGTAACAATACTCAAATGTAATTGAGTTCAATTGGGATAGCTATACTGTCTCTTTCATAAGTTCTCATTCTGTCACCCAAAGATGATTTCATAACTTGCTTGTGCTCTTTTGTTCTCTCTCCAAGGTTAGAGCTAAGTAGTGCCAAAGTAATATTTTACAAATGTTGTTGATGAAGTTCATAGAAGTCTTTTCATGATTTGTCATGAAGTCTGAATATTTGAAGAATATTTTTTTAAAAATTAAAGGAAAGACGGAATCATATTAATATCAGAATAGTGAATTATTTTAAGTTTCTCTGAATACCCTTATGTTCAAATATTTGTAGAAACTTATAAATCTAGTTTCATTCTATAAATCCATGTTTTTATTATGTAACTATACAATTTAACACACAATGACAGCATGGCATCAATTAAAGTGATCTACAAACAAGATGAAAAAAATTACCAAGAAATAATTATAACTATAAATTCTGACAATAACTATGCCGTAATGTTAAGTAAAATAATATTGTTAAACTATATATGTACTCTCTTAAATACATTATTTTTTCCACAAAAGTTATACTTATTATATATATAGCATACTATCTCCTTATCTTGCATAAACTCATAGGTTGTATAGCAGTACTGATTATGGTTTTATGTCAAATATGAGTTTATATAAATAATATAATACTGCATATTGCATGTACCAATATATTTTCTTAAACATTTACTAATATTGGATATATATATATATATATTTTTTTTTTTTTTTTTGAGTTGGAGTCTCACTCTGTCACCCAGACTGGAGTGCAGTGGCCGCTTCCGGCCACCGCAGCCTCAACTTGCTGGGCTCTGGCGATCCTTCCGCCTCAGCCTTCTGAGTAGCCGGAGTTACAGGCATGCGCTACCACGCCCGGCTGAATTTTTGATTTATTATAGAGATGAGGTATCGCCAAGTTGCCCAGGCGGGTCTCGAACCCGCAGGCTCAGGCAATCCACTCACCTCAGCCCCTCAAGGCGCAGGAGTACAGGCTGAGCCACCGAGCCCGGCGATATATATATTTTTTTGACTTGGAGTCTCACTCTGTTACCCAGACTGGAGTGCAGTGGCACGCTTTCAGCCACTGCAGCCTCGATCTGCTGGACTCCGGTGACCCTTCTGCCTCAGCCTTGCAGGTAGCTGGAACTACAGATGTGCGCTACCACACCGGGCTAAATTTTTTTTTTGATTAATTGTAAGGATGAGGTCTCACCAAGTTGCCCAGACAGGTCTCGAACCCGCGGGCTCAGGCAACCCACTCACCTCAGCCTTCCAAAGGGTGGAATTACAGGCTGAGCCACTGAGCACAGTTGGATATTTATTTTAGTTGTAATGTTTATCATTATGAAAGATATTGCTACAAATGGTATTCTAAATATTCTAAATCCATCTTTGCATAATTTCAGAAATCTGTACAAAAGACAAATGTTTAATATACCTTTAAAATAAAATACACCTTTTGAGGTAACAAAGAAACATATCATTTTTTTTCAATTTGCATTTTCAGCAATATAAAGCAAAACCATTTATGATATAGATTATATCATTCTTTTAAATCTTTACTAGTAGAATTGTTTAAATCGTACATTATATTTGTTTGATTACTGTTTAGTTTTATAATATTTAAGTATATATTGGAAGATTTTAAAAAATGTTTTTTCATAACTTTTAACTTCTTGTTGGAACGCTTTGCTCTCTTTTGGATACTTCTAATGGCATGTATGTATTATGAATATTAACCCTTAAAAATAATTTATAGTTTACTTTAGTACTATAAACATAGAGAATTTGTTAATGGTAGTGTAGTCAGACATATCAATCTCAACTTTTGTTTACATTTAAAAATTTTTCATTTACAACTTAAACCAAATTGAATACAAATATTTATATATATTTTTAATATTCATATTAAATATATAAATATAAAATCTTAAATGCTTTAACCAATGTTCTGGAAAACACTAAATCTTCACTATTTCTCCAAGCCCCATTTCTATCAGTTTCGCTGAGGTCTAAAATGTTTACAAATTCTCTAATATATCTGTAGATTAACTTGAACATAGTTGACATTCTTTACACATTTGTTCTTCTAATTAAGATACATGTTTATTGTATTTTCTTAGTGTCCTTTTTATATATTTTAATAGTACACAATTGTAAGCGTGTGAGGTTTATTTTTCATTATGTAATCTTACCATTTCTTTTATATTTTATTTTCTTAGAATTTCTCTTGTGTTATTTGTTCTCATAAATTTTGTAGCTTCTTCAAACAGTGGCTATAAACTAGTTAATAGTAATGAGTTCCTTTTCTTTGGTTCTTCTTACCACCTTTCTGATTTAGGTGGGACTAAATCTCACAGGCAAAGTCTCAGTGGTATATTACTAACTCTTCCCTTCTATGCCATATAGTCATCAAAACATATTTTTAAGAGACATGCTGGACATTGCTAAATCTTCTGTAAATATGTTTTTTCAGACTAAACATCAACTGGTTTCTACATGAACAATGTAGGTCTACATGTGTACTGGGTACTCTTCCATTTCATTTAAAACACTGGATTTTGGTAATGCCAGAACTTCAAGGTGAATGGAAGAACATCTCTTTCTAATACATGTCTTCCAGGAAAAGGCCTATATGACTCCCAGATGCCAAAGGAGCCTGGAAACCAAAGAAGGAGGTAGACAAATCCAGGTCCAGGTATTTTTTTTATAAGGTGTTTTATTGGGGGGACCTTACAGGCAGAAGTGTGGTCTTTGGCAGCTGCAAGACAAGTAGATCTCTGCATTGCTATTCTCCAGACCCAGGGTTTATATACCAGAGAGAAAGGGTATTCATGCTCCTGCAAAATTATCAAAGGTAAGCCTTCAGAACAGGCAAGAATGCTATATGTGTCATAACCTATAATTTGTATAATAACATCACAGTTGCTTTTATCTCATATCAGGGCAGTAGAAACCAGCAGGTATTCACAGAACTGGTCTAATCAGAAGTCAACATGGTAAATTAGCATCCAAGATGGAATCACTTTTGTCTCCATACTCCATCCCTGTAATCCAGTTCTTACAATCTCACATGTACATCCCTTTCACAATGGTGCCTGAGCTTCTAGGAGTGAGAGATCCTGCAGTTATTTCAATGGCATGAACGACATGTTTCATCAACTGGTTTTCTACTTGTAAGCAAAAGCTGAAGCAACAATATTAACAACAGGCACTAATACTTATGCCAAAAAAATATGACACAGAATTAGTAATGCCTTTTGTTATCATGTTTCCCAGTATCCAAACCAAGAGAACTTTTGTAGGGCAGATCAGCAGCAATAAGAGAAGAACAGAAATAGAAATATTTACTAGGTACTTGGTAGGACAGTTCTTTTCCATCACTTCAAATGACGGTGGTAGCTTCGCTTCTGTTGATTAGGACACAGTTAGTCTGAGGATTATGGGATGGGGGTACATACCATACATGTTGCCTAAGGAACAAAAGTGCTCGTATTATCTGTAAAATTACAGGGACATCAAAGGACCATGATAAATGGCCAACCAGAATGCCCTTTAAAGGGGTTCATGTTCCAGTGTATTTATTGTAAAGTGTTTGGGCCCAGATTTCAACAGGATCAATTGAGACCACTTCAGCTGGCTGGATAATTCATTGCTCTCTGGCAAGAAATATCCTGTCAAATCTGATTGCAATCCAACCCTCATTCCAATGATCTCCTCCTCTGGTTTACGATCTTGGGTAGTGATAAACAACATTTGCCCTTGGCCTTTCACTAGCTTCAGTAAAAACTAATCTTGTCAGACCATTTTTACAAATGTGATCAATAGACCTTTCTCTGGTGGTCCGAGTCATTGGTATGTAGCAAGTACTGATTTGTTTCTACTGAATTAAGGTTAGTTACTGAATTAATTAGTGGCCTGATAAAAACTTTCACCCATCTATGCAAGATATTGAATTTCAGAAATGTTTGCAGTTGTGCTTTTAAAGTGCCATTTTTCTTTTCCACTAACCCTGCCACTTGAAGATTATATGGCAGGCAAAGTCTTCAAAGTCTTCTCTGTTCTTTTGATGTGCCCAATCTTGGACAAATGTCCGCACAGAGAATTATATGCCATGGCTGGAGATTACAAGTCAACCCTGCAGTCCATAGCTCTGCTTATTGACTGCTCTGTTGCACTCTTGCCTGAAACCACATGATATCAGTGTGTGGTTGCACAGCTACAGCCATCATGCACAGGGATTACTTGGCTTGACTATCTGTGTACCAAGCACTTTTATGAATGGGGCTGTGCTTTCATGTACCATTGGAAGTATCTCCTGTGGGGATTCTACAATAGAGGCTGTGCTGGTCTCATAGTATACTGGCTCTAAAATAGCATGCACTTCATTCCTCAGTGAGCTCGCGGATAGTGTGCTATGTCATTGCATGTGTGTATGTCACTTTTGTAAAATGAAGGACCAGGCAATAGCTGAGGCTGATCTGGCAAACAACCCTTCTATTAAGTCCTTGTTAGGGAGAACTTTTCTCGCTGTTACCAGCAAAGGAGCCATTAATGGTTTAACTTGCTATAAGGCCTTGCATATACCCAGAGCCTGTTGTTCAGTTGGGAAATTGTGGGTTTCAGCACCCTTTCATAGTTGTGACCAGAATCTTAGGGGAAGTGCTTTTCCATGCTGGATTTGCCAGAGGACGCGACTTGTCCCTTCAGAGCTTACAGTCACATCAAAAAACATTGGTACCCTAGGAATAAGGCAATCTGAGACTTGTACCTGGGCTACCAGCATTTTAACCTACTCAAATGCTTCCTCTTGTTTTTTATCCCAGCACCAACTGGATCCCTTTTTTACTAATTTATATAAGAAATGCAAACATTGAGAGTTAAGTGTAGGATAAAAACCTATCAACATCCCCAAAATCTGGGAAACATTATAACTGAGTTTTAGGTTTGTATTTTGTCAATTACTGTACCTGAAGTAAAGCATGACTTATGCAATCAAGTGACCTGTAGGGACTTTACATCCAGTCTGGGGACTTGTGTCCTTTTCAGGTTGATGGCCTACCCCTGGACTGGATAAGGGTACACAGTACATGTGTATCAGTGTGTTGCTGTAGCAGTCACAAATCTTCAGAAATTAGTATAACATTATTCATATAATGCCTATACGTGAGAGTGTAAAGGAATGTTTCTTTAATGCTATAGAAGGAATTAGCCAAATCTAACAGTCTCATAAGGGTCTCTATTTTGTATTATTGATTCTGTTACTGGAGTTACATTAGGTGCAACAGTATTTATCTCAGCAACAACCTATATTTAGTTCCCAGTGGTCTACTGCCATACCCCAGTTGCCATAGGTTTTTCTTATTGGCCATACTCGACAGTTGAAGGAACTCTGGGCTGGATGAATACTGTTAATTTTGGTCATTTCCTGTATGATGACTGTAATTTCTTCTATCCCACCAGAATGATGATGTTATTTCACTTTAATAATATGCCATGGGGGAGAAAGATATACAAGTTTTCATTTTGCTTCACTTATAAAATAGCCTTTACCACCAGTATTCTTAAGGGAAAATCCTCCACAGATGTTTGTAAAGTAAATCCTAAAAGGACATCTATACCCAGTGTTTTTTGAAATAGGTGAAATAAAGACAGTAGAGTAAGCAGGGGAGCCTCCACCTAACACAAAGGAAGAAAGGAATTTGTTTCACTTGGATTGTTTGTTCCGTAATCGTCTATGGCTGCCCACTTATCAGAGTGTCTTTCTGGACTTCCACGAATTAAGGTGTGTTCTAAACTTATGTATATCAATGCACAGGTCTTCTGCCTGCTTTCTTTTAGACTCCGATAGATTGTGAGCACTATCTTGGTTTCTCGTTGCCTCTGATTGCTCTTACATAGAGGCAACCATGGTCCCATTCTTATTCTCTAGGGAGGTGAAGAGTTCACCCCTGGAATGCAGAGATTGTGGTTCTTTTACCTGGAGTTTCTTTGTTGTTGTTGTCCTCCTTGTCGAGTTCTAGGATATGACCTAAATTGTTGGTTGGGAGTCAAGTCTTTCCAAAGACCCACTGATATTGCATTTAGTTGCCAACCTCTTTTCCTTTGGTGTATCTTTGCTGAAATTTGATCATACCGCATTTGTTTTCTAATAATCCTCACTAGACCTTTTTGTTCTCTCTCTCTCTACTTTTTCTTTTCAGTCCAGCAGACTTTGTTTCTCTCTTTTTATTTAGTAACTAGTTGCATCTTACCTCTTCCCTTTTCAGTTTCTCTAAAATCAGAAATGACTTTCCCCACCTCATCTCTCACAAGGGAACTTAAGAAGACTTGAGGGAGCCATGCTAAGCCCGGAGGCACTTTGTCTCATTTTCTCAGCCTCACCCCCTGCTAGAGAGATGCCATTCTCAATAGTGTTCCATAGCTACACCATCCATGTGGCTAAGCTTTCTCTTGGCAGCTGTTTAAATATTTTACTGTCTAATAATCCTGCCGAGTACTTTGATAGTTAAGTTTTCTTGAAAACCATGTTCATTATTACCAGGCTGCATGTGCTGGGCTTTTGCTTTCCACTACTTTAGGAGTCTTGCTCTCATAAAGGAAGAATAATTATCCTCCTCTTTTGAGTTAACCTCAGTGTCATCATCTGACTCACTAGTTGATTCCCCAAAATTCTAGGTATCTGCATCCCAGCCTGGTTTTCAAAGACAGTCTACACTTTCAGCTGGGGAAGCTTTCTCCCTTCTAGCTGTACAAAGTGGCAACCGAGATTCCTGAGTTTCAAGATTATCTGCCAAACCAGATGCTAACATAGATGTGAAAGTTCTTATATCCCTTTGAAGTTGTAATTCTTTCTCCAGCTTCCTTACACTTACCTCAGCCACTATCTGTCCTCTGTGGCCAGTTGCACAGACCATAACAGTGGCAAACTCAACATTGTCTCCACTTGGGAATTTTTCTTTCCACATTGAGTCATACGGTTATTAACTAACAAGTGAAATTGCCTGACATGAACATACACATACTTGAAGTCAATCCAAGTTTGAGATATGCCTGCTATATGATTGAAGCTCTTGAGTTTCAAATTCATAGTATTATATTTTAAAATCATATTTTTAAACTGGATAGAGTGGGTATATTGAAAAACTATTTACTTTTACAAATTTAGTAAGTGGGCCGGGCTCGGTGGCTCAGCCTGTAATCCCGTGCATTGGGAGGCTGAGGTGAGTGGATTGCCTGAGCCCGCCCATTCGAGACCCGCCCGGGCAACTTGGCGAGACCTCATCTCTACAATAAATCAAAAAATTAGCCGGGCATGGTAGCACGCGCCTGTAGTTCCAGCTACTTGGAAGGCTGAGGCAGAAGGATCGCTGGAACCCAGCAGGTAGAGGCTGCGGTGTTCGGGAGTGGCCACTGCACTCCAGTCTGGACGACAGAGTGAGACTCCAACTCAAAGAAACAAAACAAAACAAACAAACAAACAACAAATTTAGTAAATGGAGGACAATTTATAAAAATACCTTATTCACTATAAAAACTATACTCCAATGCTATTGCATATTATATTTTATATTTAATTTGTTTATTTGTTTTAATTACTATATTTAATTGATTTTGAGTTCATTTTATTTGCTGTGAAACATAGATTCACTTTTAGGCATTCCATTGTACGATTAAGTTTTTTATGTTTTCTAATTCATCATCATATATTGCATATTTTATCCTTAGAAACAGCTAAGCAATTGAAACAAAACAGAACAATATTTTCATGTAAAGGAGTTTTTTTTCCTTTTTTTTTAAATCTCTCTTCTATCTTTCAGTCTGATGAGCTATTAAGAAGCTCAAAATCTTCTTTGAACATTTTCTAAAATTAACAAAAAAGAAAACCATGGATCTATATATTGCAACATTACACAATTTACCAAGAAAAAAATGAAATGACTAACTTACTATAAAATTTAGATAATGCCATTGGACTTTAAAGATTAAAATATGTCACCTAAAAAGTTACAACGCTTATAAGGGAAAAATATATCAAGTTCTCTCAATTTTCTCAAAAGCAACATTAAAAATCACAATCTAATTGAACTATTCCAACTCGATCATTAGACAATGAGCATGTAATCCATTGATTTTATAAGTCATTCAAATTTTTATGAGTATAAAGGCAATATAAAAATATATACTTGCAAGAACTCATTTTCTATCTATAAGTCTGTCTTGGGAAATTACTAGAAGATGAACTTCAAGCAACCAAGAGATGACTTGGGAAATTACAGCAAAAGGGCTAGCAGGGATAATTGAATATACTTATGTGAAGAGTAAATATTCAAACAAATATGGGTACTAAAAAAGAAAAAAATAGTAATATTATATCTTCTAACCTTGTAGACATGATAAAATTAAAACAAATCTGCTGAGAAAAAATAAAGTGAATCACAGATTGTCTTATTTATAATACTCTAACTAAAATAATGTTATTTAGTTGATAAACAAAGTATTGACAGAATAAGAAAGAGGAAATACAGATGTGCATGTGTGAGTATTTATTTGCACTGGATAGACGCACAAAACAGTAATTATAGTGCCTTCATTTTTAGGAGAAAGGGGGCAGTTGGGGTTAATAAAAAACAAAAACTCATTTATGAAAAGAAAAAAAACACTGTTATATGTGCCAACAGACAACTATGGAGTCCATTTTGTTCATATTTATTTTTTAGAACCTCAGCAAGATATCTAAATGTATTTATTTCAGTATATACTTTACATAGTTATTTGTAAACTTACATGTCTCATAAATATGTATTCATTTTTTATAATATATAACAAACATTATGCATAATATATCTATTGTAATCAGTACATTATGATATTATACTTTTTACTAGCTTAAACTATTAGTATTTATGTATGTAAACATTCATGTAAATGTATTTTTTGCACCTATGTATAAATTTGCATGTACACATAAGAGTGGAATTGCTGCATCCTAGGATATGTCCACTTTCAAATACAAAACATTTTCTAAAGCAGTTGAATTTTCAAAACATTTTTACAATATTTTAAAAATGGCATTAAATATTTAACTACTATATTTTATTCAGCCCTTTTCATAACAGATGCATTATATAACTAATTCAGTGATGATTTGTTGACTACTCATTACCTGCTGAATGCTGATGTTATAACTGAAAGGAGGTCAGTCACAATTTTTTTTTTTACAATCAATAGAATTATGATAATGTATTCAAGTTGCACGTATTATTGGTATGTCATCTATATTACCAAAATAACTCTATATTGCAAGATTTCAGTCAAACAGCAGATGTTTGTATACACTAAAACTTGGAATATCCATATAAATAAAAATCAATATGAATATGAAAAAATTTTATTTGATTTAAATACCTGTTTGTGAACAAACTATATTGAATCATAATTTTCCATTTAGATTTAGAATCTGTCATCTTTATTCAATTCCAGGCTTCAGAAAAATAAGCAACAACAATTAAAAAATAGGTAGCTATGTCTTGATAGATATATGTGTTTGCAGAGACAGATAGACCACATATAAAGCAAACAAAAACCACAAAATATACTCTATCTGAAAAACATACTCTATATCATTATTTATTTATTGCTATAATGTCTAATCTTGGGAATCATTTACCTAAGCCTTGAAAATAATTTAGGAGACTAATTAGGCATACTATTACTAAATATTTTAAATGGTTACAAAAATATTATTAACTTAATTATTTTCCATAAGTTTTAATTGGACATACAACCAGTCCCAAGCATTGCCAAATACATGTACATGTTTAGATAAAAGTATATTACAGAAGGAAATATAATCTTATGTATTCTCAAACCTATATGAGAGAGCTTAATTTTCCTCAAATTGTTTAGCTCATTGGTTCTGGAATCTTATATATTTTAGGTGATTATCACAAAGGAAATTTGTCAGTATCATTTCTTCTTCACTGTCTTAGTTAAGAACTCCTCTTCTGAATTTTTTTGTGATTACAATAAACTCTTGATTCATCTTATATCAATTTTATCTTTCATCAACTTCATTTCTTCATATCTTTTTTTTTTTTTTTGAATTGGAGTCTCACAATGTCACCAAGACTGGAGTGCAGTGGCCGCTCCTGGCCACCACAGCCTCGACCTGCTGGGCTCCGGCGATCCTTCCGCCTCAGCCTTCCAAGTAGCTGGAACTACAGGCGCGTGCTACCATGCCCAGCTAATTTTTTGATTTATTGTAGAGATGAGGTCTCGCTTGCCCAGGCGGGTCT
>CAUYQG010163780.1:0-43490 GCA_963574415.1 Tarsius wallacei
GAAGGATCGCCGGAGCCCAGCAGGTTGAGGCTCCCAGCAGGGAACGGCCACTGCACTGCAGTCTGGGCGACAGAGTGAGACTCCTACTCAAAAAAAAAAAAAGAATAAACATGTAATATTAACTATGCCATAATTCCAGGAAATATTTTTAAATAATAAGTATAGATGCTATTGATAAAAGAATTTTTTTCTTCATGAAAGAGATTAAGTGAAGAATCATGGTAAAGTAGCAAGTTAAATGTCTAATTTCTGATCCCTCCCACGTTTTACCCATTGTGGGACCTTAGATTAGTTATAAATCTTTAAATTTTGAGTTCCTCATCTAAAAGGAGGAAAGTATCTACCTATCTCGGGGTTTTGCTGGAATTTAAATAAATTAGGATACGCAAAAGTATCCTGTAAACTGTTAATTGCAATACAATTAATAATAATATCTGTTACTTTTACATTTTAGTAAAGCACTGTTAGATTCTTATGTTAATCCTTGCAGCAAGTCAATGTTATTCACTTTACTTATAAAATAGATTATAAGGTTTCCATTCTATAAGGAAATTGAGGTTTGCCAAGTTTAAATGGCATGTCTAAGATTACATAGCTATGGATTTGGTCATTTGGTCATGCTAGTGCCAAAAATAAAAATTATGGTATTTTTTACTCTGATTACTACAGAAAAATCTTTGATGTGTATCTGTTTGATAACTTGTATGAGTCTTTTGAATAATTTATGAAAATTTTAGCTGTGATGTCTTACAATAATAAAAATCTCAGTTATCCTGAAGAAGTATATAACGTGTATCTCAGTGATACATGTTAGATAACTGAGATTTTTTTTTGTATTTTAAGAAAAGTAAATAAATCACAAAGAAGTAAGCTGTTATCAGGAATAGATCTGGTTTTATGGACTGGGCAATCTACATACAGCCGAGCCTTCTGTTCTTACAGTGTGGCATGGTGCTTAAGAGTACAGGCATTAGAGAGCCAACCTGCAGGGGTTCAAGTTCTGATGTTACCATGTGTTCCTATGTGACCATGTAACCTAACCATTGAAGTTTGGTCTGCTCATTAGTAAAGTGAGGACAATAATAGTACCTGTGTATTCATTTGTTTGAGAATTTCATGAGATAATGCATGTAAAGTAATTAGCACAGGTGGTACATGGTGATTGTTTAATATATATAAGCTAATAACATTTCTACATTATGAAAAATCATACTCAGAATGATGACTGTTATGCAAATTCGATCCTCAGTCACCAAAGACAGATTTCATCAACCTTATACTGGTTCTAGTCCTTAGTAGCAGGCCCTAGCTAATTTAAGCAGGAGGGAGTCTAGTAAGGGATATTGGGAAAGCTCACAGAATCCTAAGGAGAGGTAGAGGAGCAGGCTTATCTAAGTTATGCTTCCAGAAAGCTCACCCAGAACTAGGCCCAGAGCTGACCTGGTGGGGAGTTTCTGTGGCCCAAACAGAACAATTCTGCCTCTGCTGCAGATGGCTGGCTCTCCTATCAGCAGAAGGGATGCTCTGAGTCCTACTTGTTATGATACGACCCCTTCCAGTGGTCAAAAATGCCTCTGATCAGTGGAATCCAAGCCAATTTGTATACCCTAGCAGCAAGTGAGGATGGAGAAAAGTCTCCCTACACACACACACACACACACACACACACACACACACACACACCCTCTAGCACAATGTGGAGAACTGATTTGGGTCAGCCTTTAATAGCAGATCTCCCCTCTACTTAATAAGATATTACAAATGTGAAGATTCTCAGTAAAGACTGACATAACTAACTTTTCAAGGAAATTATTGGTTACAAGATAGTTAAATTGTCTAGATTGCCCTTCTCTCTATAAGAATAGATGCTATTGATAAAAGAATTTTATCAAGGGTACCTGCATAATGAACCTTTGTATATCTAACCCTGAATTGTACCCCATATATTCAAAATTTTAAAAAATAGTTGAGGCTTTGCTATATGAGAGTAAAAGATAATTTTGAACAAGATTGATGGTAAACCATTTTTAGAAAACTGGATATATATTCACAGATCTTGCAATATATATCTCTTCTCTTTGACACCTGAGAGGAGATAATTGATTTCGGTTGTCACTAGATTTTTGACATTGCTTTGAATGTGTCATATTAGCAGGGACAGCTCATCTACAGATGTGCTTCTGTTAACCAAACTGTCTTGCAGAGTATCTTCCTGCATGTTAATTCTAAATAAATTGATGTGTAACTTACAATGTATGAGATGTCATTAGTAATAAATTGCTATCAGTCAACCACCAAGAAAAAAAGTATAAC
The DNA here is from genome assembly GCA_963574415.1 of Tarsius wallacei. Taxonomy (NCBI): domain Eukaryota; kingdom Metazoa; phylum Chordata; class Mammalia; order Primates; family Tarsiidae; genus Tarsius; species Tarsius wallacei. The sequence goes on from CAUYQG010163780.1 coordinate 2,314, forward strand.
TGAAAAGAGATTTAAGACTTTGCAAACATTTTCTGGTTTTGTTTGTTTTATACTATAAAAAGAATATTAGCTAAAGTCTTTGGTTTGGAATCTTCATTCAATAAATGCATATGAGAACTCCCCAAAAGCCCCAGTTCCGCCTTTCTTTCTCTCAAAGGCTGTATTCATGTTCACTCAGCACTCACCCATCTCCGCTCTAACAGAGGAAAAATGTCACCTCCCACCACTCCTGCTGCTTCCTTTTCCACCATATCACTTCTAGTCCCCAGGCAAAACTGCCTCTTGGATTAAAATGTGCTTTGAACCCTATCTACTGTGGCACAGAAGTAGTCTGTGGCTATCTGCAAGCCGTTGGGAATTCAAAAGAACTTTCTGTGTTATGAAATCCCCTACCCCCATGACATAAAAAACTCACATTTATTTAAATCTATTCATAATTCCACCAAGAAAACCAGTTTTATGTAATGGTAAGCCATACATACCCCATTTAAGGCTCTTTCCAAGGAACCAAAGCATGAGTTCCTCCCAACCCTTATAGAACTCAATGAAAGCTAATCCAGAAAATGAATCTGAAAGGCCAAAATAGGAGATATATGGCCATTAATTTTATTAATTTTGTGGGGGAAAGGAAATCCTAATATAAAAGCAGTAGAACAAATCTCAAAGCAAAAATATAGTTTGACTACATACAATTTAAAATTTCTCTACTACATCAGAAAGATCATAAACAAACAAGTAAAAGGCAAACTGGGAAAAATGTTTTTCTTAATTATAACTTACCAAAGATTGCTATTCTTAATATCCAAAGAGCTCAAAAAAATTTATAAGGAAAACATTTGGAGCCCTGGAGCCAAGGTCTTGAATAGGTACTTTGCAGAAAAGAAAATTCAGATGGCAAACAAGCATATTTAAAATTTGCAGACTCTCTAATGATAAATATATACAAATATATAAATGCCATTTCCCCTCTCAAATTATCAAATAAAAAATTATAATTCTCAATGCTGTTGATGAAATGTCAGTCATATGTTTGTATCTTTCTAACAGGGAGTGGATTTTGACGACTACTCATCCTAGAATCATTTTTGAAGAGTCTTTAAGTTCAATAACAAAACTGAAAGGATAGTAAACACTATTACTGTTTGTAGAGATACCTACCTTATTCTACAAAATGAGAAATGGAATAGAGTGGAAGATGAAATTTGATTTTCTGAAGATAGGTACAAGAAAATTAGCTTTTTGGCGAAAACATGAATTTTGTCCAATTAGAATAATGGACTATATGTCCCCCCTCAAAATCTTGAAGTCTGTTCTGACTCTAGCTCTACCCTGGTCTGGGATGTGAAGCTGAATATCAGTCCCCTCCCCACCATAGAAATAACAAGAGTCCTATCTACTTCATGATGAGTTATGTCTATTGTGAGAAAGTTCTTGACAGAAGATATTGAGCTTGGTAGACCATTAAATCTGCTGTATTCTAGAGAAAGAAGAGAACATTTTCTGATTTCTTCTTCTTTGCTTTCCTATTTCCTCCATAGTAGGTTAGGTTTAACTGTAGAAAATTTATCTAAAAAAGAGACATGCAGCAATATAAACAGATAAAATTATCCACTGTGTATCTATCCACTTTCTGTGGAGAAAGTGTTCAGGGAAAGACAGAATTTAAGCAGCACAATAGTTTTTATTCACAAGACTATTTTCTTTTAAATTGTATAAATTGTGGCATGAAGACTGTTCTTGTGAAGGCTGATTTGGTGAAACAACCATGTAATACAAATTTTTTTGAGTTTAAAATGTAATTGTTTTCTATAACCTGCCCTGATTGATGGTTCAGTTTATAATCTCTTCGACATCTGGCAGGAAAAAAAAAATTGTTCTGAATGCTTTGATAATTGTGTTCCACTGAAAGACTGAGTTTTTTTGTGCGTCAAGCATTCTCTCTTTAAATCAGAAAACCTCAAATAAGCGTATTATTTTGCAATGACTTCAATTTGCTGGTCCACAAGTTAGGAAACAGTATACAAATTTTATCAAGCTGGCTGTGACTGGTATGGTAACATAAGGAGATTTTTCAGGAGGTGAAACAGTTTTAGGGGATAAAGGCACTGCCCTAATTTGAAGTCATTGGAAAAAGCAAAACTCATCTTCTAGAGGGATTAGCTTTTTTGCCTTTACTTGCTATTATTATATTGGTTTTACTCTCTTTCTTAAAATGCCCTTTGTGTACTTATATTAGGATTTTAAATCATTGGAGGAAAATCTGTGGATTAAAAGGAATCGAGAGTGTCCATGAGGTAGTGTTTTACTATCTCAAATAAGAGTCAAATCAGTAAGATAGGAAATACACCCGGTAAGCTGAATTTTTTTGGAGCTTATTGTGTGCTCTAGAACAATGACTGCTGATCACTTAATGCAACATTGATACTCCCATTTTTATCTTCTTGAACCAAATACCCAATATGCTGCCTAGATCTTAGGGGCTTACAACATCATTTTGAAGAGAGAATGAATAAATGAGACTGTCGAGGGAGGAGTGAAGCAGGAAGGAAATGATCCAAATATAATACAGGGGCAGAAGTGGAAGTTTGGAGGCATTCTCAACAAGAATCCTAGGAAATTGTCATGTAGATCCAGGAAGTCTTCAGCCATTATTATATGTATACATTTTATCATCAATCAAATAATTAATACAATGGCCTGTTTTCAAAAATCAGGACCTTGGAAAAGTGACAGAATCTTGGGTTTAGAGAGAAGATATAATATATACTTAACAGCTAACAATGAGTACTGAACATCAGGATCTGGGGTTTTATAAACTGAATTGAGAATAACCTACAAGATAAAATATGGCTGCTATAACAAAGTATCATGGACCAGGTGTTTATAAACAACAGAAATGTATCTCTCACAGTTTAGGAAACTGAAGTCAGATGTGAGGATGGTTGAGTTCTGCTTTCTTGTGAGCTGCAGACTGCTGACTTCTCATTGTGCCCTCACATTGTAGGAGAAAAGCTAGAGAGCGCTCTGGGCTCTCCTTATAGGGCACTAATCTCATTCACGAGGGCTCCCCCCTCCTGACCTCAGTACCCCCCAAAAGCCCCACCTCCTAAAAGCATTACATTGGGAGTTAAGATTTCAAAATATGAATTGGAGGGATGCAAACATTCAGTCCATAACTATATGCTTTTTCACACTGAATCATCAAACAAGAAAAGATAGCATCTTCTTTGTAGAACTTTGAATACCCCCACTCTACCAGTTAGTATTATTGCAAAAAATTCAAGTATGTATTTCTTATTTTATTTATTTTATTTTAGTTGTGGGGTACATGTGAGGATTTGCTACATAACTAAGTTGCATGCTAGTGAAGTATGGGCTTCTAGTGGGCCCTTTCTCCCCTGATAGTGGACCTGGTACCCAGTGTGTTGCCATGTCATCCCTCCTCCCCTCAACCTTAGCAGTGTCCAGCATCTTAGTTTCATATTTAAACTAGTATTTGTAAATGCATCTCCCCACCTCTGTTGATGGGTCGTGAAGTTCTTGTGCACATTGGCACAAGGGCAGCCAGAATGGTCATCAGTGGACTCGCCCAAGGGTGGGCGCACACTTGGGGCAAGAGCAGGGATCTGGGAGAAACTGCCTCCATAGCCTCCATAGATGAGACTTTTTAAAAATAAAAATTGCTGATGGGAAACCATGAACTAAGTGGAAACCTGTTCATTTGCTTGTGGGTGTGTTATTGATAAATAGACAAAAAATTTGAGGTATTACCTGGAGCTACTGAGAATCATTAAGATCATTAACTAGAGCTTAATGAAAGAGGAGCCCTTTGACAAGCAGGGACTGCAGCTGCTCTCTTTGCCTCTTAGAGTTCCCAAAAATCTTTCTAGCAGGTTCATTATTATTGTTTATTCTGATTTTTAGGAGACTGTGTTACCTTGATTTTTGTGTTGCTAAAAACTCCGTTTAAAAAACAGTTGATTTTTTGAATGACTTCAAAATTCCCAAGCTTGGACAGGGTGCACCTGTCCACTCAAAAAGGCATATCTAGCTACAAATAGGCACCTTCTGTCAGAACCTTTACATGGGCCTGACTACAAATACATTCTGATACCTGAATAGGGACAGGGTCTTAAGGAAATCTCTATAAATGATGCAGGCAGATGACTTGCAAAATCAAATGATGGGGCTGAAATATAGTTTGCTCATTTTTCCTGATTAGAATTGTAGTTTTAAAGAACTGTTGAGGATAAATGTTTGTGTTCTTGTGACCTTTTGATAGAGGAAGCAATAAAAAAGAGGACAGACTACTGGAATAGGAGGGAGGTGGCATTTGATGCCAGTTTCTGGAAGCAGTGCAAGCGTGGACCTAGCATGATACCTGCAGGTCTATTTTTTTTTTTCAGATCTTTTTCAGATTTGCAGTAATAGGACACACATACACATAGGGCACATCACCTATTTTTTTAATATATGTAGCACTTTAAGTTTTGCTTATGAAACTTAACACATTTCTCTGTAAGCTATAGTCTACAATAAACCAAGTAACATTTTTTCTTTTCCATCTTGAACTGAATACAAGGAATCTGGCAGACAGCAAGATGGGGCACATTTTCACAAAATCTGTCACCCAGATTCCACAGAGGAATTGGTGAATTGTGGAAGCTTTCTATCAAAAGAACTATGATTAAGGGCAACAGCCATTTTACCCTCTGGTTTACATTTTAGTTTGTCTATTTATTCTGAATCAATTTTGAAAAATGAAGGGAAAGCAAAGAAGAATATTATTAGACCCTTCCAGTGCCTATATTCTGGAAAAATATGCATTCATATCTCTAGGATGCACATGTATGCAGCAGTGAAACCGCTGGCTGTGATATGGTAACTTGCCTCTCTTTCTCCCTTCTTAAACTCTCTCTCCCAACAGTTCGTGGCTCACCCCAACTGCCAGCAGCAGCTCTTGACCATCTGGTACGAGAACCTCTCAGGCCTGCGGGAACAGACTGTCGCTATCAAGTGTCTCGTCGTGCTGGTGGTGGCCTTGGGCCTTCCGTTCCTCGCCATCGGCTACTGGATCGCACCTTGCAGCAGGGTACTGCTTTCTGCACTTATGTCCTCTGTGGTTGGTGTACCACGTCCCTTTGGAATAGAAAAAGAAAAAAGCTTCCTATTTAAGGCTCTTACCAGTTTTACCCTGAATGTTAATTGACTCAAGAACACGGATTCTGCTTTTTCATGACTGGATCAATTCAAGTAAGGGATGAAAAAGGATTTAGTACTAGTAGGATAGACCACATTTGCAGGCATAAAATACTCAGGCTTTTAAGATAAGATCCCCATGGTAGGCAGAGAGGAGGAAAGGCTGCTTGAATGAGGTAGCACTGGTGCCGATTTTATTGACAGCGTAATAAGTGGAAGGAAGGGGGAATTGATAACCCTTCTGAAGCAGTTAAGCTGGGAACGAGAGGGGAAACTCGTTTGGATGTCAGAAGACGTCTAAGGCTGAGTGTATGAAGCACAGCTGCGAGCAGTGGTGTCATGCAGGGTCTTCAAGAAAATGCATGTTGTGTTCCCCTAGCCCTTTGTTCCTTCAGGAAGGTTCTAAAACATGTAGAATTGGGGCTTAGAGTTTGGGATTTTCAGGTGGTTGATTTAGTTTTGCTTGGATCGTTTGGCTTAGAACCTTTATTCTCCTTTCAACTTGCCAGTGTAGAATCAATTCAGTTGTGCCTGAAAGATCTTCTTAGCAAGAGTACTAGTCATGCTAAGAGAATCTGCATTAAGTTAATAAAGGGCATTGCCAGAGAGAAGGAGCTGTTCTCAGATCCTTTAATCCTGTTTTTATATTCTGAGATCTGATTTTGTTTAAGTCAGACGTAGTTTCAGGCTGAATGAGTCAAGGCCACTTACAAATGATCCTGGAAATCTGTCAGCTCTCTGGCTCAGCAGTTCTCCCAACAGACTCCTGCTCTGCAGGCACCATATGCGTGCAAGAACATTCATCCATCTCACTTCGCTGCTGAGTTGCTCATGCAATTTAAGGTAGAAAGTTTGTCATTTTGATCAAGTTTGATGACTCGACTAAGTTCTTTTGTTATGTATCATGGAAAACTTCTTTAAAATTCTTCTAATACATAAACACTGAAGACTGAAAACTATTAATAATATAAGAACATGCAATAAAGCAAAAATTATATTACACCCAAATGTTCCCTTTCCGGAGGAAGTGAATTGGAAAGTTAAGGTTTAGAAGTATTTGTCTCTTAGGACAATTTAATCAGTTAAAACAATATGTCAGATTCACTGCTTTTATTCTCTTCACTTGTAAAAAGTAAAACCAATAGTGTGACGAACTCTGCAGAGAAGGGAAACTGGGAATTGAGCTACTTCCTGAGCCCACGTTTAGAGCTGCTGTGTACCATCTATCACGTGGCAAAAAGGCAACAAGAATTCTTCACATATATTCTATTATTAAGATAGGCATGCTGCTTTCTTTTCATGTTATTTAAAGTTTCAAAAGATCAATCTTGAGGATAAACAGACTTGGCCGCGCCCAAGAAACTTTCATGTGCTACTGATAAACTACACCAGCCATGCCCTCTCCGTGTAACAGCAGAGTGATGTGTAAATGTGTTGTTATTTGTTTTTCTGTGTCTAATATGGAACATGTGACATTTGCCTGTGAGCACTCATGTTCAATCCCAGAAATACTCGACATTCTTTGGTCATTTGTTGACATCAGATTATGGTTCCAGACCTACAAAAACATTTGTTTGAAGTTAGTCTTTTAAATATGAACCTCTGTACTTTGGAAGGTCACAGACTGAGTTAAAAAGCAGACTCTGAGAGTGTACAGTAGAGAAATTATTTGATAAATCTACCAAATGTACCTAATTCTTGGACTGTGGGAGCCCTTGGGACAGGAGGAATTGTTTTTTATTTTTACAAGAACATGGGATTTTTAAGGACAGTATATCACAGGGGATTTTTAAGGAGTCACCTTAAAATAATTATAAACAACTTTAGAAGTCTTTTTGTACTATTTACATGATATGCCAAACTCAGAGATGACTTTTAATTAACTTAATGCACTTAAAGGTTTTAATTATTCTGTATCTCCCTTTTCTTATTGGTGGCTGTAACAGATAAAACCTGGCTCCAAAATTGTATACCTTTTTTATAGCATATAAGGTATAACTTGACTTTGGAATATCTAGAAATGAGAACTGAAATTTATTTCTGTTGTAGTAATTAATCTTCGAAGGGCTTTTAATGTCCTATATGAGTCTGCAAACTCATCATAACTCTCAATGATAAACCAGTAAAGAATTACACAGTACAAACTTGAAGTTTCTTTCCCTAGACCCTAAAAACCTTGACACTGTACAGTCTTTCATATAAAATAAGGTAAAACCTATATGCCCCATGACTTCCAGAAGTGCATCTGTGAACATGGTCTACCTGAGACAAATCCTGAGACGCTTAGAAACAATGGATTTTGAAGACTTATTAAGTTGTTTTTGGAGGAAGCCTCCCCCCTAAAAAGAGTAGTTTTCACAGTGTAAGTAGAGCTCTTCAGAACTAGAGTGTTGAGTGTTCTTATTTTGTCCATTTTTTTATATCCTGTATAGTCATTGTCACAGTGAAAACCAGGTTTTCTAAAGTAAACTTTTCCTCTGTTTTGTTACAGCTGGGAAAAATTCTGCGAAGCCCTTTCATGAAGTTTGTGGCACACGCGGCTTCATTCATCATCTTTCTGGGCCTGCTTGTGTTCAATGCCTCAGATAGGTTCGAAGGCATCACCACACTGCCCAATGTCACAGTTATTGACTATCCCAAGCAGATCTTCAGGGTGAAAACCACCCAGTTCACATGGACTGAAATGCTAATTATGGTCTGGGTTCTTGGTAAGCCTTTTATTTTAAATATTCTAATTTCTAGTACCCTGAAATTATATCACTGATTGTTATTTTCTACTAGAAAATATTATTAATCTTATACGGTGCCAGTATCATAATTGTAAAATAAGCTAAATAACAAAATAATAGAATAATTTGGTATATAGCTATAGAATGTAAAAAAGTATACCTTAACACTAAATAACATTTTTTATGGATAGCTTGAGGCTAGTTACAAACATACCATGTATTTGAAATCTGACTTCAATTATTGAACAAAATGTAAGTGTTTTAATGAGACTCACTGTGATGATCAATTTAATGTTGAAACATTTTAATTTAATTGAAATACTTGTGAAATAACTCAGTGAATATTAACTGATTACTAAAGAACTTTATATTGCTTTAGTTTCAGAGATTTTAGAAGAGTTTTCATTTGCAGAATGTTTGTTTCTTCACCTCACAATAACTCATTTTTAATATTTATGTTAAAGTAAAAATTTTAAATAATGTGAGGAAAAAACTTTGTATTGTTTCATCCTAACAAATGAAGGTTGGAACCAGTTTGTCTATTAATTACTAACCCCAAATCATGCTTTCTGTTTCATCCAATGTTATTGGCATCTTCTCATTTTCTGAGTTCATTTGATAGTTCTCACCCTCATTCACTCCTGTGGTCTCAACCTGGGTCAAGTACTTACTTTATGAACTTTATTTTGAGCCAATACATATCTTTTAAGAATTCCACAGTATTTTTCCTTGGTATAGTGAGGACAGTTTGTTAACTTGGAATGTTTTGGCCTCTTGTCACAGAACAGCGTTTTCTGCTTTCAGTTTCTTTATAATGTCCGAGGGCTTCCTACTTCAGGGTTTTGTCTTTTTCAGAAGATGTTACTCACTTCCTTAGCATGAAACAGAAATGAGGAGAGAGGGTAGGCACGTGATGTAAGGTTGACTGGGAAATTCTCTTGTTAAAAATCTTGGGGTCTTATTTCTCCAGTGATCACTTTGCTTTGTTTTGTATTTCATTTCTGTAGTTCTAAGGGTATAAGTGGTTTTTAGTTACATGGATTAGTTGCATAATGTTGAAGAAGTCTGAGCTTTAAATGTACCCATCACCCGACTAGAGCACACTGTACCCAATAGGTGATTTCTCATCCCTCCGCTCTCTCCCACCCTCCCCCCGAATCTCCAGTGTCCATTATACCATTCTGTGTGACTTTGTGAACCCATAGCTTAGCTCCCACTTAGCAGTGAGACCATGCAGTATCTGGCTTTCCATTCCTGAGTTATTTCACTTAGGGTAATAGCCTCCAATTCTACCCAAGCTTCCACAAAAGACATTATTTCATTAATTTTTATGGCTAAATAGTCTACATCTTTGCAATTGAGAGTTGTGCTGTAATAAACATATGAGTTGGAATGTCTTATTTGTATATTTATGATTTCTTTTCCTTTGGGTAGACACCAGTAGTGGAATTGCTGGATTGAATGAAATCTATTTTTAGTTCTTTGAGAAATTTCCATACTGTTTTCCATAGAGATTGTACTAATTCACATTCCTACCCACAGTGTATAATCACTGTGGTTTGATAACTAACCACTGTGATTTTTATAAGAACATTTTCTTCTCCAAAAATCTTATGGGACAAAATCCTTTGACTTGGAAGAGCCTTCCTTACCAACTTCCTTTCCTCCTTCCTACACCCCCCCCCCCACCTCTATGTGACTAGAGACATTTCTGGTGTCACCTGTAGAACTGTGTTTCTCCAGATTCTAACTTGGCAGATGAATCATTTCCTTAGTGGAAGCTGCTTCTTCCATTTAACCCAGCTCATGGCCTTGGTGGCCATGTGGTCAACCAGTGCTTTACAAATGGAATGTTTCAGAGGTGTGTGGCCTGACAATGGACACAATAATGGCTTCTCAATCTAAGCTGTAACATCTAACCTGCCCCTCCCCCCATATTTTTTGTGGCAGGAATGATGTGGTCTGAGTGCAAAGAACTCTGGCTGGAAGGTCCCAGGGAATACATTTTGCAGCTGTGGAATGTGCTTGACTTTGGGATGCTCTCCATCTTCATTGCTGCATTCACGGCCAGATTCCTAGCTTTCCTTCAGGCAACAAAAGCACAACACTATGTGGACAGCTATGTACAAGAAAGCGACCTCAGTGAAGTGACACTCCCCCCAGAGATACAGTATTTCACTTATGGTAAGTCATTAGCTAGGGTCCTCTTATGTTTCAGAAAGAGTATTAGAACCACGTTTTGGAAGGAAATGCCAGTAAGAGTACATTTAGTATGAGATGTGTGTTGGACATTTATGGACAGTGGAGAGAACATGAACTTTGGAACTCTAAAAACATGTCAAGGTTATGACTCCCCCTGGTTTGTCTAAGTCAATTTGTTTCTCTTTGCCTCAGTTTTCATATCTATAAAAAGATGTTGTAAGGTGGGAGAAAATTACCTTTAAGACTAGAGAAGCCATAACTCTTAGGGCTGGAAACTATCTTAATTAGGGAAAAAAACTTGATCAGCTACTTGATGTAATTTAAGAGAACTACTTAAACACCTTGCTAACGACTCTAGACAGATCATCAAGACAAAAAGTCAACAAGGAGATCTGGAACCTCAATGTAATGCTTGACCAAATGGACTTAATTGATACCTACAGAACACTCCACCCAACAACCATGGAATATACATTCTACTCATCACCACATGGAACATACTCTAAGACCGACCACATCCTCAGCCATAAATCAAGCATAAACAAATTCTATAAGATTGAAATTCTGCCATGCACCTTCTCAGACCACAGTGGAATAAAAATAAATACAAACACTAACAAAGTTCCCTCAAAACCCACAAAGACAAGGACACTAAACAGCATGATGCTAAACAACTCCTGGGTCAACAAAAAATCAAAACAGAGATTAAAAGATACCTGAAAATGAATGAAAACGAAGAAACACCTTACCAAAATCTCTGGGATGCCATGAAAGCAGTCCCAAGAAGGGAATTCATATCTCTACAAACACACATGAAGAAAATGGAAAGATCACAAGTTAACAACCTAACAAAGGAAACTGGAAAAGCAAGACCACCAAAACTCTAACTTCAGCAGAAGAATCCAGATCACCAAAATAAAAGCCCAAATTCAGGACATAGAAGATAAAAATATAAGAAAAAAAATTAGTGAAACCAAAAGCTGGTTTTTATGAAAGGATAAACAAGATGGATGGACCCCCTAGCTAGACTGACCAAGAAAAAGAGAGAGAAAGCCCAAATAAACACAATCAGAAATGAAAAAGATGAAGTTACAACTGACCCAGAAGAAATACAAAAGATTATCAGAGATTACTATGTACACCTATATGGAAACAAACTTGAAAACCTAAATGAAGTGGAGGCCTTTCTTACATCATGCAACCTCTGCAGGATGAAACAAGATGAAATCAAGACCCTATATAGACCAATAACAATCCAGAAACTGACTATCTCATAAGAAAACTACTTACAAAAAACCCCCCGTACCAGATGGCTTTCCAGCAGAATTCTACAAAACATACAAGGAGGAGCTGATACCTATCCTATTGAAAGTGTTCCAGGCAATCAAGAAAGATGGAACTTTCCACAAATCATTTTATGAAACTAACATCATATTGATACTCAAACCAGGTAAAGTCCATCAAAGAAAGAGGACTACAGGCCAAAACCCTTGATAAACATAGATGCTAAAATTCTCAACAAGATTCTAGCAAACCGGATCCAACAACACATCTCAGGAGTCACCCACCATGACCAAGTAGGCATCATCCCCAGGATGCAGGACTGGTTCAACATCCGTAAGACCATAAATGTAATTAAATACATTGACAGATGAAAAGACAAAAAACACATGATTATATCATTAGACGCAGAAAAAGCTTTTGATAAAATCCAGAATCTCTTCTTGATAAAAACCCTCGAAAATCTAGGCATAGATGCAACATACCTCAAAATAGTAAGAACCATCTACAAGAAACCCATAGCCAGCATACTGCTAAACAGACAGAAATTGGAACTATTTCCCCTGAAAACTGGAATAAGACAAGGATGCCCACTCTCACCCCTCTTGTTCCACAGCTAGAGTAATAGATAAGAGAAGGAAATCAGGGGTATCCAAATATGAAAAGAGAAAGTTAAGTTATCCCTCTCTGCAGATGACACAATTCTATACCTCGAACACTCAAGAGAATCTGTCAAAAATCTCCTTGCACTGATAAAGAACTTTCGCAGTCTCAGAGTATAAAATAAATGTGCAAAAGTCAGCTACATTCCTATACACCAACAATAAACAAACAGAAACCCAAATAAAAAAGACAATCCCTTTCACAATAGCCAAAAAAAAATGAAATACTTTGGCATCTAACTAGAGGCGTCAAAGACCTTTACAACGAAAACTACAAAACACTGCTCAAAGAAATCAAAGATGGCACAAACAAATGGGAAAATATTCCATGCTCATGGATTGGAAGAGTCAACGTTGTTAAGATGTCCATTCTATCCAAGGCAATCTACAGATTTAATGTACTATCCATTCAATTACCAGCAGGAGTCTTCTCAGACTTGTAAACAGCAATACAGGAATTCATATGGAAACATAAATGACCACGAATCACCAAAACAATCTCAGCAAAAAAAAAAAAAAAAAAACCAAAGTGGGAGACATCACACTCCCAGACTTTAAACTTTATTATAGAACTATAATAAACAAAACAACCTGGTATTGCTACAAGAACAGGCATATAGATCAATGGAACAGGATAGAGATTCCAGAAGCAAAACTTCAATTTCTCAACCAACTCATCTTCTATAGAGCCTCCACCATCAACTATTGGGGAGAGGAGAACCTTTTCAGTAAATGGTGCTGGGAAACCAGGTAAACACATACAGAAGATTAAAACAGGACCCCTACCTATCACCATACACAAAAATCAACTCTAAGTGGATCAAAGACATAAATGTCAAACCTCAAACTATAAGAACCTTAGAAAATGCAGGAGGCACCCTTATGGAAATTGGAACTGGCAACCAATTCCTTATCAAAACCCCAAGTGTCCATGCCATAAGAGATAAGATAGACAAGTGGAACCTTATCAAACTTACAAGTTTCTGCAAAGCCAAAGACACTATCAAGAGAGCAGGGAGTTAGCCCACAGACTGGGAAAAAATATTTGCCAACTGTATATCTGACAAAGGAACTCAAACGTGCCAAAAAACAAACAACAACAACAAAAAAAACCAGCCCTATTACAAAGTGGGCAAAAGATACGAATAGGCACTTCTCAGAAGAAGACATATGAGCAGCTAACAGATACATGAAAAATGCTCAGCCTCACTAGCCATCAAAGAAATGCAAATGAAAACCACACTGGGATACCATCTACCTCCAGTCAGGATGGTCATTATCAATAACTCAAAAAACAACAGATGCTGGAGAGGATGCAGCAAAAAGGGAACACTTCTATACTGTTAGTGGGGGGTGAAAACTAGTACAGCCTCTGTGGATAACTGTGACGATTCCTAAAATATCTAAAAATTGACCTCCCATATGACCCCACAGTCTCCCTACTGGAAATATACCCAGAGCAACTCAAATCATTCTATGAAAATGATACCTGTGCACGCATGTTTATTGCAGCATTATTCACAGTAGCAAAAACATGGAACCAACCATGCTGCCCATCAAAAGAGGACTGGATTTTTAAAATGTGGTATATATACATGATGGAATATTATGCAGCCATAAAGAAGGACAAAATTATGAACTTCGCAGCCACTTGGATGGACTTAGAGGCTATAATACTGAGTGATCTATCATAGAAACAAAGAACTGGGTATCACATATTCTCACTCATAAGCGGACCTTGAACAACTATCGTGATACTATAAGAAAGGGTTTGGCAATAGTGGGAAACTGCCAGGGTAGGGGAGACACCTCATCCACAAGGATACCTGCATAATTAACATTTGTATACCTAACCCTGAATTGTACCCCACATATTTAAAATAAAATTTAAAAAACTGCTTGATGTGAAAGGTGAGTCCCTGAGAGCATGGTCTCGAGGAGATAATAAAAGATGCTAAACTGCTCTGCAGGCAGAGCAAACAGAAATTCAGCAGAGGCAGGAAGTAGTTGCCAAGGTGACCATGAGAACAGAAGCTCTGGAGAACCAGCAGAAACAGTGGAGTGGAGGTTATGCTTTTCATGTGTCATAGACCAGGGTTCATGCCAGACTTCTCTATATAGTGAAGAGCAGTGGATAGACAGATCTGTCTCCTCTGTTACTGTCCCCTAATAACTGAGGAGACTGATCCGTCAAGTCAGGTGGAAGGGTTGCTTCACCCAGTCGATACCCAGGATGAAAGGATACTGATGCCTTCCTTGCCCAACACAAACCCATGGGAAGTTATATTAGCCTCCCTTCCCTGGAGGCCATGTTGGGGAGCCGCAGTTAGCAAATGTTAATATAGTTGTAAAACCTTAACTCTGGAAAGAATTTAGAAAGCATTGTCTAATCCTCATTTTACAGGTAAGGAAACTCAGATCCAAAGTTTAAATATGTTCTGGTTGTGAGGCTGGGCTTGGTGACTCAACCTGTAATCCCAGCACTTTGGGAGGCTGAGGTGAGTGGATTGCCTGAGCCTGAGGGTTTGAGACCCACCCGGCAATTTGGCGAGACATCATCTCTACAATAAATCAAAAATTAGCCGTACATGGTAGCGCGCACCTGTAGTTACTTTGAAGACTGAGGCAGAAGGATCGCCGGAGTCCATCTGGTTGACCCTGGGATGGCCGTGGGTGTGCTACTGCACTCTAACCTGGGTGACGGAGTTAGACTCTGACTCAAATAAATAAATAAATAAATAAATAAATAAGTTCTGGTTGTGAAGTCTAACTCCATAAGTGTAATTAGGGCTTGCATTGTGATAGGTACAGCAGCATGCTAACTAACATTTAGTGAGGAAGGCTAGACTCCTGTCTGAAGTTCAAGATGTAAATTCCACACTGTGAAATTTAGACACGTTATCTGTTATCATCAGCAGACAAATATTTTAATATACCAAGGAGATTCATTCAGTGAGAAAATGATCATCATTTGTAATTAAAGAATTTACTTAGATTGTATTTATGTGTGATATACACCTTGACTAGTTCCTAATCTATTTACTTAAATGTATGTTAGTGACTGTTATCTGAAGGGAAATTTGTGGATTCAGGCTTTCCTACTTCTTATATGTATGGTTCTGATCGAGTTTTTAACCTTTCTAAGTCTTGGTTTCTGTACCTATATAAGGATAATAATTAGCATCAAATCCAAAAGGTCATTGAAAGCAGTGTCTGAAAAGGTTAAACATTCAGTAAGTGTTAATGTTTGTTGTTGCAAATGTCTACAATGTATCCATTCTTTTGGGTGTGACTCAGTTCACACAAAATTAACCATAGTGTTCGTTGATCCGTCAGTTCTGCTGCAGACTTGATAAGTGGCTTTGAAAGGATTGCTAGGGGCCCTCATTCAGAATCTATATTCAAAACGTTTTCACTTCATTGTCCTTTTACGTTTTCCAAGGATAAGTTATCCTGCTCAGATATCACATGGTCAACACCATTGTGATTTCATGACATTCTCATTCCTCAAAATATATTTTACTTGCATAAAATATTAGAGGAACTAATTTCTCCAGAAAATATGGAAAAGAGGTTTCATTCCAGCGGTGTCGATAGGATGCTAAAATAACTAGTCAATAAATCTAGTAACTGAGAGGACAGATCCGTCAAGTCTGTTGTTTTGTCATCCTGGACACAGTCTGTGACTAATGAAGTGCTTTAACCTCTTCATCTTTTGTATTTTATTCTGTTTCCGCTCAATGTGAAGTCAGCTTAGTGGCTTTATAATGGTGTTTCCTCCATTGAAAGTAATGTAGAATTTATGTTTGGGGTTTAAGATGATATATCGTACCTGGACAGTTAATTGAATCTATAGTAGTTCCAACTGAGATGGTAACCACCTACCTTCAAGATGGATCCTATTTAAGTTACTCACTTCACATAGTTAGCGATGACAAGAAAGCTCTGTGTTTAACCTCCTTCTCCCTTTTTTCTAGCCAGAGATAAGTGGCTGCCTTCTGACCCTCAGATTATCTCCGAAGGCCTGTATGCCATCGCGGTTGTGCTCAGCTTCTCTCGAATCGCATACATCCTCCCTGCCAACGAGAGCTTTGGCCCCTTGCAGATCTCTCTTGGAAGGACTGTAAAGGACATATTCAAGTTCATGGTCCTCTTTATTATGGTGTTTCTTGCCTTTATGATTGGCATGTTCATACTTTATTCTTACTACCTTGGGGCTAAAGTAAATGCTGCTTTTACCACGTAAGTAAGACATCTTATTAAAATGGTCTGATAAAGGGAAATTCTAACAAGTCTAGATGAAGCACAGGAAAAATTTAAATTGTTGTAATAAAAATCTTTTTTTTTTTTTTTTTGAGTCAGGTTCTCACTCTGTCGCCCAGACTGGAGTGCAGTGGTTGGATCACAGCTCACCACAGCCTCGACCTCCTGGGCTCAGGTGATCTTTCCACCTCAGCCTCTCAAATAGCTGGGACTACAGGAGCACACCACCACACTCGGCTAATTTTTAAAATTTATTTGTAGAGACATGGTCTCTCTATGGTGCCCAGGCTGGTCTCATACTCCTGGGCTCAAGCAGTCCTGCCGCCATGGCCTCCCAAAGTGCTGGGATTGCAGGCATGAGCCACCACGTCCAGGCTAAATGTTTTTAAGAACAGGGGAAAAAAATCCATGACAAACAGTGCCTGTATGTTATTGCATTGCCCTGAAGGCTCATCTCTGACCTTAGTGAGCATTTGACCACAGAATGCATCAGAATTTAGAAAAATCCTAGACAAAACTGGGTATTTTAAGATAATGGGATAACAAATTTCTAATACCAGATGTCTCTTGCATTATGTATAACATTAAATTTAGTTTCATCATTTTATAGCCAGTATTGTTCTTTCAAAAAAGAAGTGCCAGTTGGGCACATTGGGTCATGTTGTAATCCAACACCGTGGGAGGCCAGAGTGGGAGAATTGCTTGAGCCTAGGAGGTGGAGACTGAGGTGAGCCGTGATGGTACCACTGCACTCCAGCCTGGACAACAGAGTAAGACCCCAACTCAAAAAAAAGTATTGGCTTTTATTTTAATGTATTCATTCTAATCAGTACAATGAGAAGAGTAAGAGGAAATTATAGCTAAATGTTTTAAATCCACTATAATGGTAATGCCACTTCCTTTCTTTGGTCATACTGGTTTGTGACTGGAGACTCACTTCTTCCATGAAGTGAAATTCTAGATTAAGCTTCCTTAGTCATTGTCCCATTAAGGCCCATCGTTCAGCAGGGAAACATCCAGATTGTGAGATCTTTTCTTACTTCTTGATTTTGGTTGTCACAGAGGTGGGACCCTCTCTCTGTATTGCAGTCCTAACAGGTGGGGAGATGATAAATCCTCCCTGCTCTCTCGTTGTTCCCCATAATGCCACAACTCAAAACAAAATACATTCTCAGTAAGTTCCCTGTAGACTAAAGGAGAATATCAAGCCCTTGAGGACATCTAAATTGTTCTGAAATACAGTTTTTAAATTGTTAATGTAGAACAGGTCTTAGAGGTGAAAGAGACTTGAAACTCATTTTATTGTAATGAAGAAAAAAAATTTGGAAAGGACAGAGATATGCTGCGCACAGTGCCACCCCTGCCCCTGTCTTCCTTCTAACTCTACAACAACTCATTTTATACATTCCGTTTTCTTCATTGTTTTGTTTGGGGACATGGCAACATGATGTAGTAAAAAGAACATGGGCTGGAAAGTCAAGCAGACCTGGGTCTGAATGCAGTCTCTACTGTTTTCTAGCTGTGGCTTTCAGTTAAGTTACTGAATATTTCTCAGTGTCTGCTTTCTTATTTTTAAAGTAAGCACAATAAAGTTTAAATAAGGCTGTTGTGAGGATTATGTAAGGTGAGTTATGTAAAGCCTCTTGCCCACAGTAGGAGCTCAGAGCTGCCAGTGTCCTTCCCTTTTTTGCTGTCCCCTCTTCCCACACACGTTCTCCATATAGATTCAAAGAGAAGTTAGGGGCAGGAAGGTTTGCAAAAGAGCAAGAGGGAAGGAAAATTGTGTGATGTGATTAAATAAACAACAGGACCAGAGAGGTTATAGTTTTCCTAGGTCTTTCATCAGCATCTATGCCATAACACCACGCAATCAAACGCGTTGTAATAGAGAGTTACTCTGTAGGAATAGAAACCTTTCTATTCAACCCTCTGTCCCTAAGGTCTATCAAAATTTCTAGAATGTCATAGGTGTTCCATCAATATTTGTTGACTGACTTAATGAATAAATAAACTAGTACTTAAACCTACAAATCTATAGAGTTTATTGTTATTTAGGATCTGTTATAACACATTTTTAATAAGTACTGTTTTTGTAAATTTTTCTCTAGGAAAAAATCTCTTTTGAACCTTTTTTTGTAATAGAAATCTACATTTGCAAATCTCATAATTTAAGGATTATTTATTTGGTTCACAGATCAGTGATTGCAACTTGGTTATATGACAAAACCAGACAAATATGAGCTGCCAAAATTCATTTAAGGGACAAAAGTAGGTAATTATTCTGGTGAGGGCCTAAGTGCTAATTGTTGTGATGGGAGAATCAAGAAGTAGATGGTGTAAGTTAAGGGCAAGAACCGGAATCTCATTCTGTTGTCTCTTTCTTCTTCATTAACAGTTAAGTATTATTTCTAGGTAGGTAATATATTCTTCCTTGCTGTTGTTGTTTAGAGATGGGTTCTTTCTATGTTGCCTGGGCTGGACTCAAACTCCTGGGCTCAAGTGATCCTCCTGCTTTAGCCTCCCAAGTTCCTGGTACTACAGGCTCACATCACCATGCCCAGCTCAGTAATATATTCTTGTGACAAAAGTATTCAAATAGGTGCCTGCAGGGAAAGCCTGTCCTCCTCCCACCCCTGGACACATCTTTTAGTTCTCCTCAGTTCCTAGAGGCAATGATTTCTTCTGGATATTGTCAGAGATACATTTTATGTAAACAAGAATATAAGTATTCGTATACCCCTCTTTTTTATTCAAATGATAGAATATTTCATACTTGCTGCATCTTATTTTTCATGTAATATAACTCAGATATAATTTTATAAAAACACATGAAGATAGATCTGCCTCATTTTTTCCCCAGTGACTGTACAGCATTCCACTGTATGGATGTACCAGAATTATGGAGCCCATTTGATATTGAGAAATAAGTTAGATTGTTTTTATTCTTCCCTGATGCAAATGATGTCACAGGAATATGTTTGTACATCCTTTTTTGAAGTGGTTATATAATTTTAATCCCAATCCTGTTCTACTATAGAAAGCCTGATTTAAATATCTAAGCCATCTACAAAGTCAAGCCCCAAGGTCCCATCCTTCTAGGACAAAGGAGCGATCATTGTGACTTGACTTTGACTTTTTCCTGCTGAGAATTCAAGAATTGTCACTTGATGATAACATCAGTAAAGCTGGACGTTGGCACCATTTAATCACCAGTTCCTGAAAATATGAGAGAATAATTTATATTAAATTTTATAATAAAATAATTCTACTCTTGGAGTATATTTTGATGGCATTTTACATCTGCATAGTAGTCAGACCCTAACTTGCTTTCACTTCTGACTCTTTAATACTGAAAACTTAATTAACTTACTCTGTGCCTTATGTTTTTTCAACAGTGTAGAAGAAAGTTTCAAGACTTTGTTTTGGTCAATATTTGGGTTGTCTGAAGTGACTTCTGTTGTGCTCAAATATGATCACAAATTCATAGAGAATATTGGATACGTTCTTTACGGAATATACAATGTGACTATGGTGGTCGTTTTACTCAACATGCTAATTGCTATGATTAATAGCTCATATCAAGAGATTGAGGTAAACCTGTTTTCTGTCCTTGGTGTCTGTCCTTGTCATCTCATCCTGATAGTGTGCTGCGTCTGTTTCTGTATCCTGTGCATGCCATGAAGAGGCTTAAATCCAAGCAGAGAGAGCTGGGTCTTTCCCTTTGTTTTCCACCTGGATAGGTAGTCACACACTTTCTGGAATCTTCCAGGAACATAACAGGTGTTCTCATGTATTTATTTATGTATTTATGTATGTATTTATTTACTGCCTTCTCTCAGGGTGTATTTCAGAAATTGTGAAATTAGTGGCTAGAAGAAGCATTGACCCTAGGGAAATTATTCTCTCCTAGATTTGCCAGTGAACCACTCTTCTTGGTAGAAGAATTACTAGATGCTTGTCAAACACTGATGACTTTAGCCAGTCAAAATTTTTAGTATTCTAGAAATCACTTGACTTTTGGTTTGGGATTGGACTTTGTTGGATATCTGTCTTCACCATGGTGTATGTTTTCTTATTCTATGTCTTCCAGTTTAGTGTTCAGCATCTTTTTAGTGCTTTGCTGTTTGTCAGCCCCACTGAATCTCTATGTATGTTTAGAATATTGTAATAATATGTCCACAAAGCAGAAGTTAGGTCCTAATGGCCATCTAGGCTGTGTGAACAGAATGAGCCAGTTCCCCCCGCCTCCCACCATGTACCTCTTCCTCCTCCTCTCCTCTATCAGTTAGGGTGGTTATGCCCATCAGTATGGGCAGCACTGAGCGTGGATGGAGATGCAAGATAGGTCTAGGCTGCTTAGGGACTAGACATTTAAGGACATGTGGCAGACATGTACATGCTGACAAGCAGTTCATCTGAGTACCATTTCATTCCCTTGCCCTTGAAGTGTAATATGACGTGTCTATAGCCTGGCTTGGGTGGGTCTAGATGAGGAGGAAGGACAAGCAGAGACTGGAGAACTATTGCTGGACATGCAGAATTGGCTGGGGTGGGGAATGGAGGGGCGAATTAATCATTTCATCCTTCCTTAAACCTAAGTTTTCCTTGTCTTTTTGTTTTTGGATGGTGGACAGGAAGTTCTGGTTCAGTTTCCGTGAGTATAGACAGAGGTATATGGAAGAGAAAAAAGTTTTAAATTAGTTTTTTTATTTGAAAAATGAGACTATCATGTAGGCCTATAGAGATATATGTAGATAAATGTGTCCCTCACTGCTAAGTCCCTAAGTAGTATTTCAAAAACCTGTCCAAAACATGGTTTAGATTATTGTAAGAACATACTGGCATCAATTACTAGAACATTTAGTTTTTTAAATTAGTTATTTCTTTTTCTATTTTTGTGACACAGGATGACAGTGACGTAGAATGGAAGTTTGCTCGTTCAAAACTTTGGTTATCTTATTTTGATGAAGGAAAAACATTGCCTCCACCCTTCAGTCTAGTTCCCAGTCCAAAATCATTTGTTTATTTCGTCATGCGAATCATTAACTTTCCCAAATGCAGAAGGAGAAGGCTTCAGAAGGATATAGAAATGGGAATGGGTAACTCAAAGTCCAGGGTAGGTATCAAAAACTTACCAAGATCTGCAAATAAATGTTTTATATTTTTTTCCTTGTCTCTTGATGTTCGTTTGATATTTATGTGTGTACTTAGATGATGTTGAATGTAACTGTCCATTCCATAGCCTTTCATAGACTAACACTTAATGTGTTCATAACGCTGCAAGAAGTCATTTAGTCTATGCCCTGATTTTAATCAGAACCTCATGTAAACTACCAGCAGTGATTGGCTGTGACATCCCTTGGTTTAAAATAATACCTCATACGTAGTGAGAATACTGTAAGGAAGAAGTCCTCAGCATTAGGCCTGAATTTGGATTCTGGCTCTTATGACTATTAGCAAGAAACATGGATAAATCACTTCACCTGTTGAGCCTTGGCTGTCTCACGTGAGAGAGAGAGTCATTGTGAGAGTTACATGAGATATAGAGTCCCAGCCTCAACAAATATGAGAGCCCTTCCTAGTCACAGTTTATAAAGTGCTTTGCTCTATGTTTGAGCCTCGTGCAACATTGTAAGGTTGCTATTATCACTATTCCCGCTTTATAGAAAAGACAATTATTCTCACTTTATAGGTATGACAGTTGAAGTCATTCAGATAACTTGATCCTGCAAGGTCACATAAGCTAGCCAGTGGGCATAGAGGTGTGGCGTTCAAATTCTCACATCTGATGTCTAGCCCTCTCCATGTACCTGTCTGCCTCTTATGCTCAGCTGCTGAGTCCAGGCTTGGCCCCTGGCCCGCTTCCTCCCCACACGCTGCACCTTCACTTCAGTTGCAGTGTGGCTGGTCTTGTCACCCTGAGCAGCTCCTGCTGCTGCTGCTGCAATTGACGTTTTTAAGGAGATTTGTCTTTTGGTGGTTCATTAACTGAGACTTTATTTCTTAAAGAAAGTCTCCCGAATGTGGGAACTCATAAATCTTGCACTTCACAGAACACACTTCGAAGCCTTCTTACTGTAGGCAACAGGTTTCACTGGTATCATTTCTGATACCATCATAATGTAGACAGGGAAACACTACAAGCCAAGTTGAGAAGAACGTGCCCAGTAGGCTGGTGGTTAGCTAGCCCCCTCTAAAGGACAGTCAGCTTGCTTCCAGAAATGTGAGGGAAGCATTCTATGAGGCTGTCCTCTCCTTGACAGGAAGGAATAGCTGTTCTCAGAAAGGATGCTGGAAATAGAAAATTGAACATTCATCTCTTGGGTGATGTGCAACTTGGCTTCCCAATATTCCCATATCTTGTTAAAAACTGCCATAATAATAAATGAAAATGTGATTTTGTGTTTTAAATTGTGCATAGAGCTGTTTAAATCTCTTTAATATTATTCATATTCATATATATGAATATGAATAATATATTTACATATATTGAGTGCAGTAAAAATTTGGAGAAGTTATATTTTTCTATTTTTCTGTTTTAGAAGAGAGGAAGGAGCCTCAAGAAATCTTTTTAGCTAACCTTGAGAGCTAACTTGAGTCAACAGCCAGATACTGACCTCCAGTGGCAACTAGGAGAATTAACTTTGTTAGCCAAGGTTTTATTCTGGTACTGTTCTAAGAGAAGAAACTGAGGAGGATCTTTACCAATTGTTGCCACTTCCTTACACCCTAGCATCCCACGCCTGCCCGAGTTGTCATGGCGGGAAGCCAGGTGGTGAGGTCAATATATCTTTCTGTATAGGGGACCCTGCCTTCGGATCACACCTTACAGGTGACAGTTTGCCCACAGATGAGGAGAAGGCCCTGCTATTACACGTGAAGAGTAGACAGTCGCTGTGTGCTCCTCTTGCTTTCTGTTCCTACCTACTCAGAAGCTAACCCCTAAAAAGAAAAAGCAAACCAAAATTATTTCCCAGTTCTCTCCAAAGCTGTAAACTTGGCTCAATATAATGGCAAAATGCTTTGGAAAATGTGTTATTTTGGCTAATATTTTAGCGCTACAAAATACCAGATGGCACCATCTGAACCTGCAATGTGTTTCTGTTCACATCTAGGAGTGGAATATAGGCCCAAGAGTGGATTGAACTGCTTCATTGGAACTTGGCCTTCTAGATGCTATGAGTGCATTTTGCTAAAGTACACAAGTTCCCCAGGAAATATATGTTTAGTATGAGCCAATTTCTAACATATATTTTCAATTAACTACTTCTATTACAGTAGCACATCTTGCCGACATTTATGCTCACATTAATCTTTACCTTTGGGAATATATTAAATCCCATATAAGACTCAACTTTCACAAAATGTTCCTCGGAAATGTTTGACTCCAGAAATGTTATCAAAGAGAATAAAGTGGATTATATTATTATCCTAAATGTATTCTAATTTACTAGGTTAATTGTATTTTTTCCTAGTTAAACCTCTTCACTCAGTCTAACTCAAGAGTTTTTGAATCACACAGTTTTAACAGCATTCTCAATCAGCCAACACGTTATCAGGTAAGCATTCATTAGACATTTCTCTTGATCTGTATGTAAATGTGTGTGTGTGTGTGTGTGTGTGTGTGTGTGTGTGTGTGTGTAGTGAGTAGAACTATATTCTTCAGATGAATTATGAGGATAATTCAGAGAAGAGAAAATGAGAAAATAGTGTGTTAGCTGGAGGGGACTTTAAAATTTAGAGTCAAAGTCCATTGTTTTGTCTTTTTTTAAAACTCAGTTAGTGTTCCTTTTGCAGTATTGTAAACAAAGTTTTGCTACAATTTCCAAAGAACACTTATGTATACCTTAAACTGGAGAAAGTGGTGAGAGATGGGGTATATTAGAATGAGTATAGCTCTCATAGTAGGAAAACCTGATACATTTCTCCAGGTTTTTCTTTCAGGTGATTTATTTTTTAAATGGATTATTAGGCTATACTGTTTCATCATGCTTTAAAATATTTTTTGCATATTGGATATGACATTTGAACACTACTGTCTGACTCAGAAGAGGATTTTGTTCTTTATTTTTCATTTGGTTGATCATCTTGATCAAATGTTTAAATTTCCAGTGTGAGGCCAGGCGCGGTGGCTCACACCTGTAATCCCAGCACTTTGGGAGGTGGAGGCAACAGGATTGCCTGAGCCCAGGAATCGAGACCAGACTGTGCAACTTGGTGAGACCTCGTCTCTATAATAAATCAAAAAATTAGCCAGGTGTGGTGGTGCACACTTGTAGTTCCAGCTACTTGGAAGGCTGAGGAGGAAGGATCTCCTGAGCCCAGAAGGTCGAGGCTGCGGTGGCCGTGAGCATGCCACTGCGCTCTAGCCTG
This sequence comes from Tarsius wallacei, assembly GCA_963574415.1. Taxonomy (NCBI): domain Eukaryota; kingdom Metazoa; phylum Chordata; class Mammalia; order Primates; family Tarsiidae; genus Tarsius; species Tarsius wallacei. The sequence continues at coordinate 27,023 of CAUYQG010163780.1, forward strand.
GGCAGCAGAGTGAGACTCCAACTCAAAAAAAATATATTTCCAGTGCGTGTAAGTCCACAAGAATAAAGCTTAAGGAATTTATAATGTATTGATGCTATCAATTATTAGTCCTCACTTTATACAACTTTCTTAGAAGCAGAAAACTGCAAAATTGCTTGGCACACTATCAAAACCTTACTTTATTTTTTTCTTAGATTTACCTTTTTAAATTTTATTAATGAGCAAAAGCTTTTTTATTCTTTTGCTTTATTGGTTGTATCTAATTTTATTTTTTAACTGACAAATAATTGTACATGTTCATGGGGAATATGTTGATTTTTCAAAACAAATACTGTATAGTGATCAAGTCAGGGAAATTGGCATTTCCATTGTCTCGAACACTTACCATTCCTTTTTGTTGGTAATGTTCAACATTCTCCTTCTGGCTGTTTGAAACTATACAAGGGGTAACCCCCTCCAAAACCGGAATTTCTTTATTTAAAAAGTGTGTATTTATCCTTACTTGTTTAAACTTCAGTCACCTCCACAGTACTCTCCTTTTGATGCAATACATCTATCGAGACACCTTTTCCACTGCTCCAGTTTTTTAACTCATCAGTTTTGACACCTTTTAGTGGCTCTGCCATTTTTTGTTTCATTTCTTCCACATCAGCAAAATGTTTCTCTTTGAGGACTTTTTGCATCTGGGGAAACAAAAGTTGCTCAGGGCAAGATCGAGTGGATAGGGCGGATGAGGCATGGAGGTCATGCCATTTTTCGTCAAAAACTGCTGAACACTCAGCGCAGTGTGGGCAGGTGCACTCGTAAATCACCCATCATGAAATGGGCAAATATATTGAAAGAATCTCCCCCCAAAAAATTCACTGAATCCGAACACAGCCTTTCACAACAATGCTAACTGGTACACTGATGCTGATGGGTTCCTAGAACACTTACCTAGCGAGGGAAACCTGTACTACAAGGGATCCACCCTCCAAAAGATAATTCCAGTTTTTTGGGGGGGGATCCCCCTTCATTTATTATTGTTAACCATAGTCATCCTATTGAGGTATGGAACACTAAAACTTATTCCTCCTATCTGGCTGTAATTTTATATTCTTTAATAAATCTCTATGCCTCCTTTCTCTCTACCTTTCCCCCTACCTTTCCCAGCCTCTGGTATATTCTTTCCTACTTTTCACTTCTATGAGATCAACTTTTTTTGGCTTCCATATATGAGTGAGAACATATGGTGTTTACTTTCTGTTCCTGGTTTATTTCACTATATATATATATATATATACACTCATTTCACTTAATACATGTATTGTATATATTCCTCCAGTTCCACTCATGTTGCCACAAATTACTGGTTTTTAATTCTTTTTTTATGGCTGAAAAGTAATCTATTGTGTATATATACCACATTTTATTGGTCCACTCATCTGTTGTTGGACACCTAGGTTGGCTATTGTGAATAGTGCTGCTATAAACATGGGGAATGTCTCTTTTATACAATAATTTCCATGCCTTTGATACATTCCCAGTAATGTGATTGCTGAATCATATTATAGTTTTATTTGAAGTTTTTTGAGGAACCTCCATACTATTCTCATAGTGGCTATATTAGTGTACATTCCCACCAACAGTGTTTAAGTGTTCCCTTTTTTCTACATCCTCACCAACATTTGTTATTTTTGTCTTTTGATAATAGCTGTACTAACTAGGGTGGTTTTGATTTGCATTTCCCTGATGATTAGTGATGCTTTTTTCATATATTTGTTGGCCATTTGTATGTCCTCTTTTGAGAAATGTCTGTTCAGATCACCTGCCCATTTTTTAATAAGATTATTTTTTGTTATGGAGATATGTGAGTTCCTTGTATATTCTGGATATTAATTCTCTGTCAGATGAGTAGTTTGCAGATATTTTCTCCCATTCTGTATGTTGTCTTTTCACTCTGCTGATTGTTTCCTTTGCTCTACAGGAGATTTTTAGTTTGATATAGTCCCATTTGTTTATTTTTGCTTTTGTTGCCTGTGCTTTTGAGGTCTTATTCATAAACTCTTTTCCTAGACCAATGTTCTGAAGCAGTTCCACTATGTTTTCCTCTAGTTGTTTTATCATTTCAGGTCTTAATTTAGGTCTTTGATACATTTTGAGCTGATTTTTGTACCTGGTTAGCAGCTAGATTCATTCTTCTGCTTGTGGATATCTAGTTTTCCCAGCACCATTTTTTGAAGAGACTGTCCTTTCTGCAACAAGTGTTCTTGACACCTTTGTCAAAAATCAGTCGGTTGTAGATATATGGATTAATTTCTCAGTTCTCTGTTCTGTTCCATTGGTTGGTGTTTGTTTTTATGCCAGTACCATGCTGTTTTGATTACTACAACTTTGTGGTATATTTTGAGGTTTGGTAGTGTGATGCCTCCAGTTTTTATCTTTTGCTTAGAATACTTTGACTATTTGGGGTCTTTTGTGGGTCCATTCAAATTTTAGGATTATTTTTTTCTATTTCTGCAAAGAATGTCCTTGTTATTTTGATAGGGATTGTGTTGAATCTGTAGATTGCTTTGGGTAGTATTGTCATTTTAACAGTATTAATTCTTCTGATCCATGAGCATGGGGTGTCTTTACATTTGTTTGTATCATCTTCCATTTTTTTCATCAGTGTTTCTTAGTCTTTCCTATAGAGGTCTTTTCCCCTTGGTTAAATTCATTCCTAATTATTTCAGTTTTTTTGTAGCTATTGTAAATGAGATTGCCTTCTTGATTTTTTTTTTCAGCTAGTTTGCTGTTCATATATAGAGATGCTACTAATTTTTGCATGTTAACTTTTTGTCCTGCAACTTCACTGAATGTATTTATTTATTATATATTTATCAATTCTAAGAGTTTTTTGGTAGAGTCTTTAGATGTTTCTCTATATAAGATCATGTTGTCTGAACAGGAGCAGTTTGACTTGTTCTTTTCCAATTTGGATGCCCTTTATTCATTCTTTTGCCTAATTGCTTTGGGTAGGATTTCCTGTAGTATGTTGAAAAAGAGTGTTGAGAGTGGGCATCTTATCTTGTTTCAGTCCATACAGGAAAATCTTTCAGCTTTTCCCCATTTAGTAAGATGTTAGCTGGGATTTGTCATATATGGCCTTTATTATGTTGAAATACTTTCCTCCTTTACCTAATTCATTAAGAGTTTTGTCATGAATGGATGTTGAATTTTATCAAAAGCTTTTTCTGCATCTATTGAAATCATCATTTGGTTTTGTCCTTCATTTTGTTGATGTGATGTGTAATGTCAACTGATTTGTGATGTTGAACTACCTTTGCATTCCTGTGATAAATCCCACTTGTTCATGGTGTATTATCTTTTTGATGTGTTGTTGGATGCAATCTACTGTATTTTATCGAGGGTTTTTGCATCAGTGTTCATCAGGGACTTTTTGTTATATCTTTGTATCAGGGTTATGCTGGTCTTGTAACATAAGTTAGGAAGAATGCTTCAATTTTTCAGTATAGTTTGAGAAGAATTGCTATAAATTTATTTTTTAAAGTTCAGTAGAATTCAGCAGAGAAGCCATTTATTTGCTCCTGGACTTTTCTTTGTTGTAAGACTTTTTGTTACTGATTCAGTCTTGTTACTTATTATTGGTCTGTTCAGGTTTTTTTATTTCTTGGTTCAATTTTTGTAGGTTGTGTGTGTCCAGGGACTTATCCATTTCGTCTAGGATTTCAAATGTATTGATATATAGTTGTTCATAGTAGTCTGTAAAGATCCTTTGTATTTGTGTTATCCACTGTGATGTCTTCTTTCTTATGTATGGTTTTATTTATTTATGCCTTATTTCTTTTTGTCTTAGTCTAGTTGGTACACACTAGGGCCTTACAATATGTATATTCAGTCAACTTTTATTTCTGGATAATTTCCTTGAATTGTATCTTGAAATATGTTTTCTGTTCCATTGTTTTGAGTCTTTTCTGCAAAGGTGCCAGTTAGATACCTGCTGAATTTTTCTTGGCTGTCTTTCATAGCTATGATTTTTCTCTGTATTCCTTTCGAATTTTTCATCTATTTCTGTTTTTGATTTTTTCTCATACTTTTTTTTGTTTTTAATTTGCACGTTATAATTATACATATCTATAGTGTCTGGTGTGATTTTTGATACACATATACATTGTGTAATGATCAAATTACTATATTTAGCATGTCCATCACCTCATTTATTTATCATTTATTTGTGGTGAGGCCTTTCAAAATCCTTTCTTCTAGCTGTTTTGAAATATGCAATCTAATAGTATTAGCCATAGTCAACCTACTGTGTACTTGGATACCAGAACTTATTTCTTCTAACTGTAATTTTGTGGCCATTGACTAATTTCTTCCCATCCCCCCTACCCTCTTCAGACTCTGGTAACCACTATTCTATTCTCTACTTCTGTGAGACTAATTTTTTAAGATTTCACTTAGGAGTGAGATCATGTGGTATTTGTCTTTCTGTGCCTGGCTTGTTTTACTTAACATAATGTCCTTCAGATTCATCCATGTTGCTGAAAATTATATGATTTCATTATGGCTTAATAGTATCCTATTTTTTTTGTGTGTGTACATATATAAAATGATATATATATACACACACACACAACTATATATATATATCTCATCATTTTATATATATATATACACACAGACACAAAATTTTATATATATATATATATAAAATTTTCTTTATCCACTCATCCATTGATGAACACTTAGAATGATTCCATCTTGGCTGTTATGAATAGTGCTACAAAAAATATGGGGGTGCAGATGTCTCTTAGATAAAATGATTTCCTTTTTTATGGATACATTCCTAGTCATGGGATTACATCATAGTTCTATTTGTAGTTTTTGAGAAGCCTCCATATAGTTCTCCATAATGGGTATACGAGTATACATTCCCAGTGTATAAGAGATCCCCTTTTCTCCATATCTTTTGACTAGTACTTGTTATCTTTTGACTTTTTGATAATAGCCATTCTAATGGATGTGAGGTGATGCCTTATTGTGGCTTTGATTTGCATTTCCCTGATTAGTGCTATTGAGTATATTTTTATATACCTGTTGACCATTTGTATGTCTTCTTTTGAGAAATATCTCTTCAGGTGTTTTGCCCATTTTTAATCAGGTTATTTGTTTTTGCTATTAGGTTATTTGAGTTGCTTATATATTCTGGATGTTAACTTCTTGTCAGATGCATAGTTTGTAAATATGTTTTCCCATTCTGAGGTTGTCTCTTTACTTTGTTGATTGTTTCCTTTCCCATTTGTCTATTTTTGCTTTTGTTGCTTATGCTTTTGGGGTCTTATCCAAAAACATTTTTCCTAAAAACAGTGTCATGAAGAATTTTCTCTATGTTTTCTTCTAGTAGTTTTATTGTTTTGGGTCTTATATTTGAGCCCTTAATTCATTTTGAATTGAATTTTGTATATTGTAAGAGATAAAGGGTATAATTTTATTCTACTGTGTGTGGATATACAATTTTCCCAGCATCATTTACTGAAAAGATGTCCTTTCCCCAGTATGTGTCCTTGGTACCTTTGTCAAAAATCAGTTGTCTGTATGTTCTTATTCATGATTGTCAAAAATCAGTTGTCTGTATGTTCTTATTCATGATTGTCTGTGAGCTGTCATCTCACTGAGTCCTCACATGGTGCAAAAGGGGTAAGAAAGCTCTCTGGAATCTCTTTTACAGGAGAACTTTTAGCTCCTTAGTCCATAAATAAAGAGAAATTTATAAACAACAGAAAAATACTAATCCAACCAGGCACAGTGCCTCATGCCTATAATTCCAGCACTTTGGTAGGCAAAGTGGCAGGATTTCATGAGCCCAAGAGTTCTAGACCAGCCTGGATAACATAGTGAGACCTTGTCTCTACAACAACAACAACAACAAAAATTAGCCTATGTGGTGGCATGCACCTCTAGTCCCAGCTACTTGGGAGACTGAGGAGGAAGGATCACCTGAGTACAGGAAGTTGAGGCTGTGGTGAGCTTGAGCTACAAAGTGAGAAACTGAGTGAAAAAGAAAGAAAGGAAGGAAGGTAGGGAGGAAGGAAGGGAAGGAGGGGAAGAAAAAAAAAGAAGGAAAGAAAGGAGAAAAGAAAGAAAAGTGCAGGAAGGCGGAAGGGAAGAAAGAAAACACTAATCCCATTTGTGAGGGCTCCACCCTTATCACCTAATCACCTCTTAATACTGTCACATTGAAGGTTAGGATTTCAACATATGAATTTGAGGTAGATCAAACATTCAGTTCATAGCAATGAATGATAACAACAACTGTTGAGCTGTGGATTTTTTATGATTACAAAAAAATTCCAGAACTTAGTCTTGTTATCTGACCACTAGGTTCAGTTGCTCATGGCATAGTAACAGACCAATACACTGAAACAACAGGAATTGTGGCAGGGAAAGTTTAAAAATTGTAGGGCAGCCGAATAAGGAGTTAAGAGAAAACCTTAAATCCATCTCTCTGAGGAGTTTAAGGGAATTTTGGTGGGTAGGAGGTTGAGGAACTAGGGTCACTGATTGGTTAGGTGATAAATCATAAGAATATAAAAACTTCATTCTTGTGCTGAATCAGTTCCTTTGTGGGGGGGGTCTTCAAACTGACTGGTGTCAGTGGACTCAGTGGAATGCAGGATCTGAAAAACATCTCAAATGGAAAACTTGAGGTTTCTTAATGTTAAAGATGTCATCTATAGAAGTTAGGACCTTTGTGAAAAGGGCTGCATGACTTTTATGGATAAGCAGTCATAAGAAAGTGGGCTATAGGGCAAGCTGGTTAATGCTTAGCTATGCTTCTACTCAAAACTTATCCTAGAAATTCCTTTAAATTGCACCTGCAATAGAGAGAGAGACAGAGAGAGAGACAGAGAGACAGACAGAGAGACAGACAGTGTGTGTGTGTGTGTGTGTGTGTGTGTGTGTGTGTGTGTGTGTGTGTGTGTGTATGAACCTAGTGATTTACTTTTATTTCATGAGGACAGTTTCAATCTGCTAAATGGGAGTTTTTCTTCAAAGTCATAACCCTTGGGACACAATAATTCTAATGGTACTATCATAACTCAGAACATTTTAGAACATCTTTAAAAATTACCTTTATAATTAGTCTTTAAACACAAATTTTCTAGCTATTGAACTTAGCTAATTATTCGTATTAACAAGATTCAGTGCATGACTTTACATTTTTTTAAAAATAGTCACATCCAACCTCAAATTTAACACATGGCCATCACCAATAGGGACAGGAAAAAGTTAATCAAGCAGAGGAAAAGGCTAGTTTGTTATTTCAAAGAAAAGAGCTTGGATCAGTGGTTAGAAGGCACAGTGAGCCAGACTTTAGCTCAATACAAAGGATTTGTTTTCTAACAGCTACAGTTGTCCAAAAATGGATTAAACTAGCAGTCTGGAAAAAGTAGCAGGCTCTCAATCGCAGATGTTTATACAGAGGCTGTGTGATGTTAATCTTTCAGAAAGTTTCACAATGAAAATATGAAAAACAATAACTCCCAAGGTTCCTTTTCCTTCTAAAATTTTACTCTAAACTTCTGAGTTTTTTGTTTGTCCAAATCAGCCTTTATTCACCTTTTTAGATTACTGAAACTCATAGAACAAAACCTACCAAGGACAGTCAAATCTGGCTCCTCTGTACAATTAAATGAGAGAATAAATGTCAAAGTACTTAAGAGTGTTTAATAAGTGTTAGTTGAATTTGTATCCATAAAAAATAGGCAAATGAAAAGAAAAACTTTCAATCTTTTGGGGGAGGAAAATATTCAATCACTCACATCTTATTCTATGCCTCCCTCTCCCCCCATCCTAATGGAAAGTTGAAAATGAACCTGGGTTTGTTTGCAAGAAGGAATGTTTGAAGTAAGAACCACCTGGGGTCTTTACCTAACTACCACTCAATTCCAGTTTGGGAACTTCTCTCTAGGCTTTCCACACCCTGGATGGAGAAAATTAATAGAAAATTAAGAGTAACCCACAGGGTCATACCAAGAACTCTGTATAACTCCTGGAAGTTTGTAGAATGTGAAGTTAATCTAAGGCTCTTATTAAGTTAGCAATTTGACCAAGAGAGAAGAAAGGTGAATCTGATATTGGTCAATTTAATTTTTGGTACTGGCTTTGATTAAAGAATCATTTGGAAATTTAGTTAAAGGTAATATTTTTAATGGTACTTTTACTCATTACATATGAATATCACAGTCCTTGCCTTAGTACCATCAGTATTAAGATAGGTTAACCAAGATTTGATTTACAGAAGCATAGACAATCATAAGAAAATAGTAGTTACATTAATTAAGCACCACTATGTACTTTACATGTACTATCTTTTTTACAAAATACATTCTAGCTTTTTATTATACAGACTAAGGCACCAGGGTTCCACAGCTTGTGAATGATGGGGTCACAACTCAAATCTAAGCAATTTGTTCTTGCAGCTCACAACCTTAACTATGTTCAAGAAAACCAGAACTGGACAGCAGTTAAAGTGGTAAACATAGGTTTTATTCAGATTGCACTGAGAGCAAAGAGACCTCAAATCTGTTGACTATAACACAATACTGCCTTAGCTTCCTAATAGAATGAAAATGGACAATCTTTGTCTTTTCTCTGAGCTACAGATCATTTTGGATTTCTCATTATCTTTCTAACACAAAGGGATGGACTGTTACCAGGTAGTGTTATGTATGGGGAAACTGATTGCAGCCCAGCATGGCAAGGTGCCTTCTTGCCTTGTATATAGAGAGGCACAGTTTATTTTAGCACTACTTGTTGAATAGTCTTTTCCACTGATTTACATTACTGCCTTTCGAGCTGCTTTTAACTGATATGCATAGCTTTCTGTTTCCTTCCTATGTTCACTCTTCCCTAAACTTAATTAGATCCCTGGTATATTTGCCCATCATACTGAACTGTTGTAGCCCTAGAACCTGGTACAATATCTGGCACAGAACTGACTTTCAGTAAATATTTTCTGAATAAATGAATGGGTCCAGTTTAAGGTTCACCCAACTGTGAGTCTGTCTGTCTGTGAGTTTAAGGTTCACCCATCTGTGAGTCTGTCTTAATATCTAGATTACACACAGTTCATCAGCTTTTATACAAGTCAGCTTTTATACAATTAAGGGTTTTATACAATTCAGGGTTAGGTATATAAGTGGTCATCATACAGGTAAAGTTTGGTACTCTTATTGATGTTATGTGCACCCCCCCCCCAGCAGTGTCCCACTTCTGCCAATCCCTTTCTTATAGTATTAAGATAAATGTTCAGGGTCCATTTATGAGTGAGTACATGCAGAACTCAGATCTTTGTTTCTGTGATAAATCATGGTGTATTATAGACTCTAATTCCACCTACTTTTCCTTTTCAACAGCATGAGCTCTATCTGTTGTTATTCTCTGAGTAACATTTTGAATCATTTTAAATTCTTCCCTTTTACTTGACTTTGGCAACTACTGGGTTACTTATGTTCATAATTTCTACTTCCTTAAAATTGAGATATATTTTATGGCCAGATATGGTGGCTCATGCCTGTAATTCCAACACTTTAGGTGGCCAAGGTGGGAGGAATGCTTGAGCCCAGAAGTTCAAGACCAACCTGGGCAACATAATAAGATCTTGTCTCCACAAAAAAAGTAAAAAAATAAGCCAGGCATGGTGGTGCATGCCTGTAGTACCAACTACTCAGGAAGCTAAGGGAGAAGGATTGTCTGAGTCCTGGAGGTTGAGGCTGTGGTGAACTGTGATCTGTGCCCCTGCACTCTAGCCTGGGCAACAGAGTGAAACCCTTACTCAAAAAGAAAAAAAAAAATTGAGATATATTTTCCATTCTCACTATGTCTGCATTTTAAAATTTCCTTTATTATCTTTTAAATGTGATACTTGATATATGCACAAGAACATATGTAACACATAATAAATTATGAAGCATAATTACACACACACCTATGAAACTACCACCAACCTGACAATGATAACACTATCTGTCCGTGGGCTTTTGTGAGCCTCCCTGTCCCACCTCTCTGCTTTTACCTAGAGGTAATTCCTATTCCACAGCTTGGTTTTTTCATCTTATTGTTCTTATTTTCAAATATAATTTATTATATTTAATATATTCCTAATATATATATGTACTTGTTACTGAGCTTTATAAGAATCATTTCATAGTTTGTGAAGTCTTCTGCAACTGGAATTTTCATTCAACATTATGCTTCTAAGATTCATCCACACTGTTGTGTGTGGCTATAGTTGACTAATTTCATTAATGAACACGATGATATTTCATTGTGTAACACACCACAGTTTGTCTAATCGCCTGTTAATATTTGTGTAGATTGTTTCCAGTGTTTTACTATTTCAGACAGGGTTGCCATAAACATTGTTGTATGTCTCTTGGTCCACATGTGCCAAGTTTCTCTAGGCTCTGTACCAAGGACTGGACTTTTTGAGTGAAAGGTATGCAGATGTTCAACTGTAAAAGATAATACCGGCTTGGCGGTGAAGTGGCATGCCTATAATTCCAGTTACTTGGAAGACTGAGATGGGAGGATTGTTTGAGACCAGGAGTTCAAGGCCGGCAACATAGTGAGACTTCATCCTGAAAAAAAATTTTTTTAATAAAATTAAAAGTTAGAAAAACAAAAGATAATATCAAATAATTTACAAAGTTGTTCATTTACACTCATGTCAGTAAAAGTCTCCATTGATCTATAGCCTTTTCAACACTTGGCATTATCAAATTTATTAATTTTCCCTTTACTAGTTGTAAAATTGTTACTCCTTTTAGTTATAATCTTTATTTCCCCCAAAAAAGAGTTTGAAATTGTTTCATAAGCTTGTTGACCATTCATGTTTTCATTGCTGTGAAATACTTGTGTTTTACCTATGCCTTAATTGGATTATTTGCATTTTTCTTATTGAACTAAAGTTCTTTATATATTTGGATCAAAATAATTTGTTAGTTGTAAGTATTAGCAATATCTTCTCCCAGTCTGTGACGTGCTGATTCACTTTCTTTATGGTATCTGTATAAATAGAAGTTGTAATGAAGTTAAATTTATAAGTCTTTTTATTATAATTAGAATTTTTAATCTTGTATTTAAAAAATTCAGCTCAACCGTGAATTTATGTTCTCCTATATCTTCTTTTAAAGGACTCACAAGCTTTGTCTTTCACATTTAAGATACACTTGAAATTAATTTTTTTGTTCATGGTATGAAGCAGGGTTCCCATTTAATTTTTTCCATATGGATAAATAATTGTTCTATAAAAACATTTATTTAGATAGAAATATAGTCACAATATATATTGCTATGAGAGGAAAACATGCAATATAACTGAATATATGGTAGTCAGAAAACATATAATGTAATACATATAGTAATTAGTATATATACAAAATTTAAAGAAAAGATATTAGAAAGACATACACCGAAATAACAATAGTGGTTATCTTTGGATGGTAGTATTATTGGTGATTTTGTTTATTTCTTTTGTTTCTCTCTGTATTTTCCAAATGCTCTGTATAGAGAATATAATCATATATCTCTTCTAAATAGTGAGAAATAAGACATAGTGTCCATGGGTGATAATGTAGTATCAGTGCACCTTAGAGAGAAACCACTAGTTGAAAGAGAAATCATGAATTGAAATCTTCCAATTTAACTTATTTTTAAAGCTTCTTGTATTTCTGAGGGAAAAAAATTGTGGATATTCAGTAAGTCTCAGTAGAAGGTAAAAAAGGATTAAGTTCTGAAACCTGGATAATTCTTCTGTAAATAGATACATAAAATTCTTCTCCCCTGAATTGTTTGCTTTACAGGTATGTAAGGCTCTTTGGAAATTGGGATCTGGGGTATTTATTGTATCATTGGCAATCTAATCATTTCTTTTTGCCTAACAGCAGATAATGAAAAGACTTATAAAACGGTATGTTTTGAAAGCACAAGTAGACAAAGAAAATGATGAAGTTAATGAAGGTAAGCACCTTCAATTTGAGAAACATCTTTTTATAACTAACTTAATGAACCTGAAAAACTTCATATTGAAACATAGTTTACAAACCCAATCCTAAATTATAGTTTAGGTTCCTCTAAGATTGACAGGAGAATCTTGTTTTTCTAAAACTCCATCTTTTTAAGGGGACAGTTACTAAAAATGTTCATCAGGGGCAAATTCTCTCTACTGAGTGCCCTGATTCTTAGAATGTAAAGATTGCCACCTTTCTAGGAGTGTTTAAAATCTTCTTACATAAGATAGTTTACAGTGAGTCCCATTTTTAGGGAGTCCATGTTAGTGTTAACATTTTTCTAGTGATGCAGGTAAAAGAACAGTGAAAATAGAATTCACATCTTCAGAAAACTTATATTTTGTTGCCCAGAAACAAATCCTTAACTTATTTTTTTTTTTTGGTCTGGTGTTTCTCCTTGGCTCCTTCTTTAAACATGCTTATTTTTCAAGGCATGTATGAGGAGGGCATCTGTCTGGACTGTAAACATTTTTTTTTACCAAAGGCTAGGGAGTAGAGCTAAGGCACGGGCCCAGAGTTGGAAAGAAATCCACCTGGGAGAAATAAATTGCCCTAAAAATGGAAATTGTACCTTCCATTGAGACACCAGTGAGATGCCACTAGATCTAATCTGCACTTATAAGGTAAGAAAGGTCTAAACTTAGTAAAATTGTTGATGGGCTTTGAAGCCATTACTTGACTAATATAAGGAATCTCTTGCAAATCTGAGCCAATCCAGTGGTATGTAGAAAAGAAATCTATGAATGTTTGATTGAGAGCCAGCAAAAATTCAATCATAGTGACCTAGAAACACTCTCAGGGAAACCAGGATTAGAATGAGGTGGTAGTTTAGAAAGCAGAAGTCTGATCAGTATAATATAACCTCCCTTGAGTTGGGGTGAATCAGTGAGAGGAATTGTATAGCAATAACAGCATCAAAAACCAGGAGCATTTTCCAAGACCCTGCACCGAAAGGGAAAACTAATAAGAATGTAGAGATTTGAACAAAATTCTTGCTAAGAAAATAGATCATGTAGCTTAACCTCCTCAGTTAATAAATGAGAAAATGCAAGTCTGAAGGGGCTGAGTTATTTGTGCTTCCTATATTGACAGACTAACTACGGCATGTAGGGTGTAGTCTTCCCATGATTCAGGAACAAGGAAGGAAGGATGTAGTCGTAGGAGGGAAAGGGAGTTCACTATGGCATCGAATGGTATGAGATTCATTCATCCCTTCCACTGAAGTCTAGCCTCATGATTTCAAATCAGATCAGTTTATTCCTTTCATACTGCCATATGCCCTAGGAATGGCCACAAAAGGAATCCACAGTCTGCAAATGTTTTCTATGTATTCTTGAGGAAAAGCTAAAATTCCTTATGAAAGGGTTCTGACTTTAATGTGATAGAAGAACATTGAAAATTGTACTTTACAGCATCATACGGATACCAGGAAATATCATCAAGGATGTATTTTATATGCCATTCTATTATAAAGATCTAAGTCAAAGTGTTTTGAAGAGTCGTTTCTTAGATTCAAAGTCAATTCTCATTCCAATATTCACTTTTCAAGGTCAGTGGCTTATCTGCCTTACAGTCATTTGTAAGAGAACCCAGCTTTTAATTATAATCTCCATATGCTCAAAATACTGCCAAGCTGAATTATAGAAGGAGTTGGTTTTAATAGCCCAAACTCTTCTATCCTCTTCGAGAGGATGGAGTTCTCCACATTGCTAGAGGTATACCTCTGAACTCCTCAAGTTCACTGTTGCTTGTTACTTTCTTGTGCATTGATCCTCTATGCCAGACAAACTAATCTGTATGCTCCTTAACTCCATGCTCATTACCATTGCCTTTTCCTGATAAACACCTCCACTCTTTTTTCTTCCCTTCCCTTACTTCACATTTGACTTAAAAATTTACTTCTTCTATGTGAGTATTTGTCTGTTAAGTAGGTTGATTCATTTTTAGTAAGGTTGAGTTTTGCTAAGATTCCCTTTGATCCTAGCCATGGGAGATGTTCGATGTAGGTTCTGCCCTTATGCCTGAGGAAACAAAGGGCCTCCCTTGTAGTCAGAAAGGAGGTATCCTGGCTGCAGAACAGTTAACAGAGAATGGCCCTGTGTTAAAAGTTGGATGAGCCAGAGGACTTTCAGGCTGAGTTTTACTGTTAAAAACATAGTTGAACTATTTTTATTGTTTTTTAAAAAAAGATTAGCATATCTTTAGACAGACATTTCTTCATCATTTTAAATGAAAAAAATTGAAATAGCTACCTTAGAGACTTTATGAAGCAGATATATATATATTGTGTGAATTTCACTCTTTGTTCTTTTCTAAATCCAAGGAGCAAATTAACAATTATGTATTTTTTTTAATACTAATATTATAGGTGAATTAAAAGAAATCAAGCAAGATATCTCCAGCCTTCGTTACGAACTTTTGGAGGACAAGAGCCAAGCAACTGAGGAATTAGCCATTCTAATTCATAAACTCAGTGAGAAACTGAATCCCAGCGTGCTGCGATGTGAATGATGCTACAACCTGGAATTATGGCTTTGACTATAGCACAAATGTGGGCAATAATATTTCTAAGTATGAAATACTTGAAAAACTATGGTGTGAATTTTTAGTATTAACTATCTTTATCATGTGAATCTTTAAAAGCTAGGTCTTAATGATTTTACTGTTTTATCACATGAAAATGCATTTTATTTGTCTGCCTTGACATTACAGTGACATACTGTTGTGTTTAAAAGTCCAATATTATGACATTACTGACATTTTTGTCCATTTTAGAGTGAACTCAACATCTTTGCACTACCTGTTTGCCTCCAAGAACCTGTCTACTCCTTGGGGACAGGAACCATGTTTTATTCATCTTTGTGTCTCCAGCATCTAGTACAGTGCCTGGTACATAGTAGGTGCTCAGTAAATGTTGTCAAAACCAACTGAACTGCCAACAAAATACAAATAAAAAATAAAAGGTCATCATTATGTTGCATACCTTCCCTTGTCCAAATGATGAAGAGCTTTTTTTTTTAAAATAGAAACTGAAGAAATTTTACAACAGCTATGACTCTTTTTGTTGTTGTTGTTGTTGTTATTTTAGAATTTTAGGTGTCACTGATAATCCTAGAACCATTGAGCCCTGAGTGAAAAATTCAACAACCAAAATGGGTTAATAGAAAGTATAATTACATATTATATTTAATATAATTACATTACATATTTCATAGAATTGTTCAAAACAACACATTAAAGATTTTTCTAAAATATATACTGTTTGCTTTCTGTCTTAGACTTTCTTTTGTTGTTTTTCAGTAATGTGGATTTTTTTAAACTGAGAGTTATGCAGAGTCTTAATTTCATTATAACCGTATGATTTCTGCCTCTGATGCTTTAATGCTAAATAAGGTATCAACAATTGACTTCATATCTTGCCCATTAGCTCATTGTGAGTTTTGGAGGGTCTGTTTATGGGAAGAAATAGGAAAATGCAGGACCGTGTGCATCCCTGGAAAGATATGACCAAGCATGGCTAGGTGTGTTTCATTTCCTTTCAAGGCATTTCTTGCCGTCATTGCTTAGAATGATTGACATCTTTTTCTTATCAAAGGATTTCAATTCCACTTTCTATACAAACTAAATTGTGATGTATCTATATTTGCCTTATTATACAATGCCTCCTGACTTTAATAGGAAAGGGGATACAGCCAGTATTCCCTTTTTGTAGTCTCTTCTCAGACAATAAAACATTCAAAGCATTTTTAACCTGTGAGGTTTAAATCTCTCATAGAGTTATGTTTAGCATCCTGAGTCTCTTCAGTCAGTTCCTATCAAGCCTAACAGGAATACAAATTGTGATCATAGCTCAAAGAGTTTTATCGGTACTTATGACCAATTAAATACGTGCTACTTTAAAATCATTGCTATCACACAGGAAGACTTCCTGGGCATGAAGACAAAAATGAACATTAAATGGAATTATATAAAGATCTTTAAAGAGTATTTATTAATTTCTACTTTGGGGGAGTTAAGATAAATTTTAAAAGTACTTTATACCTTTTTTACTACCATTGTAGACTATTTCACTAACTTTTGGGCTATGCTAATAGCATTTGTCTTAAACATTTTTCAAACTTTATGTATTTTATGTCATGTCTCAGAATTGAATAAAATATTGAATTTTTCCATTGCTATATGTTGCTATACATTGTACTAAACCCATAAAGATATGGAGTTTCCATGATAGATGATGCTTTTAGTTTTAAAGCGTGGTCTATGATTCTAAGTGTGGATATTTTGTTCATAGATAGGGAGCAGAATATTCAGTAATTTTCCTATTGGGGGTTGGAAAAATGCTGAATGAAAGAGTGGCAGATCAGCAGGGTGCGTTCAGCCTAGGATCCTTGGAGCCTGGAGATGGGAGA
>CAUYQG010163781.1:0-17278 GCA_963574415.1 Tarsius wallacei
GAAGTCCTGGGATTACAGGCGCCAGCCACCACTCCTGGCCTGGGGGTTTTCAGTCTGTCCTGGGTTCTGAGGACCCAGCTGCGGTTGGTTGATTCATTCCTATTCTCGTTCCCTCCCCACCTTCAAAGCAGGATGTGCGGAGGTATTATTTCTGGGTAGTCAGAGTTGGTAGCAGAGCAAGAGGGGGATCGCTTGAGTGGTGCAGACCCTGCAAGTTTGCAGCCTGCTAGTAACACCCCTGGGTTGTCGGGTGTATGTCTGAAGTCTGCAGGCGTTTCCCCAAAACCCTTTGTCAGGTCTCTCTTATGGAAGGAACCTAGAAAGTCCATGGGGAAGCCGGAAAAGTTAGCTGGAGCCAAGAGAAAGATTAGGGAAAGGACTCACCAGGGAGAGGTAGGTACTCCTTTAGAAGCGATTTGGCAAGTGGAGGCCGCATGGTCCAGAGACCAGAGTGCTGGACCGGGACTCCGGAGGCCTGGCTCCAATGACTGCTCACCTGCTTTGTGGCCCTGTGTTTTGGGAACGGTTTCTTTCTTTCTTGAGGCAGCTTTTCCCCTTGCTTAAGCAGGGGTGCTGTCATTGGCTTTTCTCCTCACAGGGTAGCTGTGAGAATCAAATGTTACATGTGTTCATATGATGTAATGTATATGAATGTAATTTATATGTTGTGAAGAACAACAGATGTAAAACAAAGCTTATGTGATTTAGAAATATGAGCACTATGGTTACATTTAGTTGGCAAAGGTTTTAGGACAGATTGATAGAGAATACATTTATAAATATTTAAAAAGACAAGGATAAAAACAGGTACAGAAATATTTAAGTATGTGTCTTTTTTATTGAAATTAACTTGGTGTGATGCATAGACCTTAAGTGTATTATTTGACTGGATGCAGTGGCTGATGCCTGTAATCCCAGCACTTTGGAAGTCCGAGGTGGGAGGATTACTTGAGGTCCGGAGTTTGAGACCAGCCTGGGCACCTTAGTGAGACCCCATCTCTACAAATATTTCGGTTTTTTGAGTCAGAGTCTCACTCTGTTACCCAGGCTGGAGTGCAGTGGCACGCTCACGGCCACCCTAGCGTTGATCTGCTGGTCTTAGGTGATCCTTCCCCCTCCGCCTTCCAAGCAGCCAGAATGACAGGTGTGTGCTACCACGTCTGGCTAATTTTTTGATATATGGTAGAGAGATAAGGTCTCACCAAATTGCCCCGGCTGGTCTCGAACCCCCAGCCTCAGGCTGTCCTTTTACCTCGGCCTCCCAAAGTGCTGGGATTACAGGTTTGAGCCCTCTACAAATATTTTTTTAAAAATTAACTGGGCATGGTGTTGTGTTCATATATTTTCAGCTACTTGGGAGGCTGAGCCAGGAGGGTGAGGCTGCAGTGAGCCAAGATCATGCCACTGCGCTCTAGCCTGGGCAACAGAGGAGACACTGTTTCAAAAAAAAAAAAGTCTACTATTTGAAAGCGTCTGTAAATGTATACACTTGAGAAACCACTACCCCAGTAAGGGATTTTCGTCACCCTAGAAAGTTCTCCCTGAATTTCCAGACGATCTCCAGCCCCCTCCATCTCCCTGGGTGACTGCTGTCCTAATTTCTGTCCCCTTGTTTTATTTTGCCTGGTCTTCAGCTTCATGTGACTGGATGCTTCTGAGGTTCATCCGTGTGTTGGTGTGTATCAGCGGTTCCTTCTCTTTTCACCCTTGAGGGTTTAGGTTCCTTCTGGTTTGCGGCTGTTAGGAACAAAGCTCCTGTGATCTTTCTTGTAGAGGCTTTGGTGGCTTTGTTTTTATTTCCATAAATGCCCAGGAATAGAATAATCAGGCTATAGGGTGGAAGCATGTGTGCCCCTTTGCACTCGGAGACATCTCACAGATCCCTTAGCGTCAACTCAACCGCACTTTTTTACAAAATAGTGAAAAATGAACCACTTCATATTAAATAGTGTTGGGACCAATTTTATTGTAATGATATTTGGCTTCCAGTGGAATTTTGGATATTGAGGAACTTATTCATGACAAAAAAATAAAAATTGCTTTTTTTTTTTGAGTTGGAGTCTCACTCTGGCGCCCAGGCTGGAGGGCAGCCTCGACCTGCTGGGCTCTGGTGATCCTTCCGCCTCAGCCTTCCAAGTAGCTGGAACTACAGGCGTGTGCTACCACGCCCGGCTAATTTTTTGATTGATTGTAGAGATGAGGTCTCGCCAAGTTGCCCAGGCAGGTTTCGAACCTGCGGGCTCGGGCAATTCACTCACCTCGGCCTCACGGGATTACAGGCTGAGCCACTGAGCCCAGCAATAAAAATGTTAGGTCTTATATTTTTCTAACCTGTAACGTGTGAAATAGTCACATGCATTGCAGGTTCACTGATAACATGTTGTGCAATAGTAATTTGTCATACGTCTTCTTCCTAGTGTTTTTCTCTTCAGGCAGACAATATACTCTCGTTTTCTTCCGCCCACATTAATAATATGTAATTTATTGTCCAGACTGTTGTTCATAGATGATGTGAAAGGGCATTCTCTTGCTACGTAACACCAGCTGATATTTTTTAAATGTATATCTCAGTATATTCCATCTCTTTATTTGCTTTTTTGTGCAATTTGGATGGAAAACTAAAGGAAACATATTTTTGAAAAATTTGTGCTGGCGTAAGTTTGTCCTGTATAATCAATCACCAGCAATCTCTTTACATCCTCTGAAAGGGGACATCTGAGTGGTTTGCTAGATTTCCGATGTCCCCTTAGAGGTGCAAAGGGTTAACTTTATTTGCTTATTTATTTGTTTGAGTTGGAGTCTTACTCTGTCCCCCAGGCTGGAGGGCAGTGGCACGCCCACAGCTACCACAGCCTCTACTTGCTGGGCTTAAGTGATCTTCTGCCTCAGCCTTCCAAGTAGCCAAAATTACAGGCAGGTGCCACAGCACTTGGCTAATTTTTTTTGTTTATTGTAGAGATGTCTCACTAAGTTGCCCAGGGTGGTCTTGAACCCCTGGACTCAGACAGTTCTTTTGTGTCTGCCTCCCAAAGTGCTGGGATTATAGGCATGAGCCAGCACGCCCAGCCTAAGTGGTTAACTTTATAAGAAACTGCCAGAGTTTCTCCAAAGTGATTTTACACTCCTCAGTGTTGTGTGAAGAGTCCAGGCACTCTAAATCTTTGCTGACTTTTGTTCTTGTCAGTCCTTTTACCTTTAGTCATTCTTAGTATGGGCAAAATTGCACCCCTTGTAGTTTCAGTTTGTGTTTTCATGACGACCACTGTTGAGCACCTTGTCATATGATTGTTCCCATTCAGACACCCTTGCAAAGTGTCTATTCAAGTTTTTACCACGACTGCATTTTAGTTTTAGCCCAAATTAATGTACTTATTGGGTTGTCTTATTATTGAGTTGTAAGGGTTCTTTCTGTGTTTCATATACAGATTCTTTGTCACATATTGTATGTTTCCTTCCATATTTCCTTCCACCGTTTGTTTTGCCCTTTCATTTTCTTAGTTGAATATTTTGATAAGCAGACCTTTTTAATTTTGATAAAGTCCTGTTTACCAAGTTTTTATTTTACGTTTAGTGCTTTTAAAAGAGGCCTTTCTTAGAATTCTCTGCCTACCCCAGGCTCGGGAAAACCTTCTTTGTTTTCTTCTAGAAGCTTTATTGTTTTAACTCTTAGATTTAGTTTATGAGAAGATACTTATTTTGATGCAGCCACAGGAATATCATAAGGATTGGATTTAAATCTAAATATCCCAGAAGGATACCTACCTGAAGAGAAAATATTGCTTCATATGAAAATAATCTTTTCTTCTTAGACAATAATAATATCTAAGCAACAATAATAGCTATAATATAATGATGTTTCTTTTTTTTAGGACTTTAATCTTTGGAAGTAAATAAAACTGGTTTTGGAAGACAAGATGACTACAGCTGTAGAAAGAAAGTATCTTAATATTAGAAAAAGATTGGATCAGCTGGGATACCGCCAGACTCTGACAGTAGAATGTTTACCTTTGGTAGAAAAACTTTTCAGGTAAAATACAGTTTCAAATCTATGTGATCCTTAATCCACTTATCTAGTTTCTGATTGAACTTCATGCCCAGCAAAAACAAAGGTAGTTTTTTGAAAACTCCTTGTATCACCTGAAGACACTCATCTATTCTTCCTTGGCTCCAACTCCCCTGTCCTCATTCCAGGGCTTCCACATGGCAAAGTCACCACGCATACTGTACTGTTCGAAGTAAACGTTTCTGAGGGTTTCCTCTGTCACTAGAATTATACTTGTTGAGATTTCTAATATAGTTGGGGAATACTTTTCTCTTAAGTCCTATGTGTGCTTCACTGGTCTTTAGTTACCGTCATGTATTGCTTAATGACAAGAATACATTCTCAGAAATATGTCATTTGGCAATTTCATCATGACGGTAGGTAGCCAGGATGTCACTAGGTGATAGGATTTTTTTCAGCTTCGTTATAATCTTACATGATCAGTGTCTATATGTGGTCTGTCACTGACTGAAGTGTCGTCATGTGGTGCATGACTTTTTAACCCTTTTTAGGAATATATTTTTAGTTATTAGAAAGTTAATGGGGCCGGGCATGGTGGCTCACGCCTGTGATCCCAGCACTTTGGGAGGCCAAGATGGGAAGATTGCTTGAGTCCAGGAGTTTGAGAACAGCCTGGGCAACATAGTGAGACCTCATCTCTACAAAAATAAAAAAATAAAATTAGCTGGGCATGGTGACACGTGTCTGTAGTCCCAGCTACTCAGGAGGATGAGGTGGGAGGATCACTTGAGCTCAGGAAGTTGAGGTTGTGGTGAGCCAGGATTGTGCCACGCACTGCAGCCTGGGCAACAGAGTGAGATCCTGTTTCAAAAAAAAAAAAAAGTTAATGGAATGTCTCCCAGTATTTACATTTTCTGTTCTTTAATTTTAGTGACCTGGTTCACACAACAGAAAGCCTTCGACAATCAAAATTATCTGCTGTGAAAGCTGAAAAAGAAAGTGCCAATTTTGATTTTGTTTTGGAACCCTATAAACTTGAAAATGCAAGATTGACTAAGGAAAATAATGAATTGTACCTAGAGTTAATGAAACTGAGAGAACACTCAGATCAACACATTAAAGGTAAATGAAAATTTGGTATTTTAAAAATGCAGTGTCTTTGCTGTTTTTGGTTTATAGGAAGGAAAGTTAAAGTCTGATGTTAAAATGGAAGATATGGTAGTCCTACAGCCAGGCACTGTGGCATGTGCCTGTAATCTCACCTGCTTGGGAGGCTGCAGCAGGGGTATTGCTTAAGCCCAGGAATCCAAGACCAGCCTTGGACAGTGTAGCGAGATCCTGTCTCCAAAATAAGGAAACTATAGTAGTCCTTCTGCTAACAGCTCCTGAAGCACTGTAAGCTGTGTTAGGATGTGTTGAAGAGTTTCTGAGAAGGAAAATAAAAGTACATTCCTTAGCTATGATTGTCCTCACTACAATACTCTTACTATATATGGATTGCATCTTTAGGTTTAAGGTTGGTATAGAAAGTATTAAATGCTGGAACTGAAGAAATGTTCTTGAAACAACTTTGGTTTTTCCCTTACTGAAAATAAAAGTGGTTAAATAAGGTAAAGCCGTGTGTTTCTCTGTTTAATAGTTTTTGAACTGGGAAGTAGAATAGGGTGATTTCAAAGGTACCAGGTAAAGGGTAAGTATTTTTTATTATGAATTATTCTTATATTCAGTCTAATACCGGATACGAATTTATAATCCTCTATCTTCAGACTCAATTTACCTGATCGGCAGCCATGATGTACATTAGATTCATAGAGCAGCAGAAAAATTTAAATTTTCTTTTGTGCTTAGTGAGTTATTTGCAGTTTTGTTAATAATGGTGGAAAGTAGAAAGGCTTCAAGCAAAGCATGAGTATGAATCGGCCTTTTAAACTGATGGGACTTTTTGTATTTGAAAGTGGAAAAGCTTCATGGGTTTCCTGATCTTTAAAATGGCCTTTGAATCTTTTTTATTTTAAGAGTTGAAAACTACATTGAAGAAGTGTGCTCATGAGACAACTGATTTGAAATTTCTAAATAATCAGTATGTTCATAAACTCAAACTTTTGGAGAAAGAGAGCAAAGCTAAAAATGAAAAAATTCAACAGCTTCAAGAAAAGAATTTGCAAGCTGTAGTACAGACTCCAGGTAAGTCTCTTTCTTCTCAGCAAATTATACATATTTAGTCTTTTAAAGATATTAAAACTATTGACTGAAGCAGAACTTTGGATTTTTACACTTAGACGTTAGTGTTTGAAAAGATATATTGATAGGTGCAGTGGCTCACGCCTGTAATCCTAGCACTTTGGGAAGCTGAGATGGGAGGATTGCTTGAGGCCGCGAGTTCAAGACTAGCCTGGGCATCATAGTAAGACCCCATCTATACAAAAAAAAAATTTTTTAATTAGCTGGGCTTGATGGTGTACACCTTTATTCCTAGCTACTTGGGAGGATTGCTTGAGCCAGGAGTTTGAGACTGCAGTGAACTACTGTGTTCCAGCCTAGACAACAGAGTGAGACCCTGTCTCTAAAAAAATTTTTAAGAGCCGGGCTTGGTGGCTCAGCCTGTAATCCCAGCGCTTTGGGAGGCTGAGGTGAGTGGATTGCCTGAGCGCATGGGTTCGAGACCCACCTGGGCAACTTGGCGAGACCTTATCTCTACAATAAATCAAAAATTAGCCGGGCGTGGTAGCGTGCGCCTGTAGTTCCAGCTACTTGGAAGGCTGAGGTGGAAGGATCGCTGGAACCCAGCAGGTTGAGGCTGCGGTGACAGGGAGTGTGCCACTGCACTCCAGTCTGGGTGACAGAGTGAGACTCCAACTCAAAAAAAAAAAATTGAAAAAGAAGATATATTGGATAGTAACGTAAACTTGATTTATTTCTGAAGATTCAAGTAGTGTTTTATACATGTGCTTAGAAACTTATATAGTAATAGCTTCTTAGATGCAAATAGTCTTACTTCAGTGCCTAAGGGTTTATATCTCTAATCAATAAATTATTTTTTCTATTTTTGTTATCATTATTATTATTTTGGTTATAAAAGTGATCTGTGCTCATTAAAGAATTTGGAAATTATGTACTTCGTTTATTTTTCTGCTCTTAGCGTTATGCTTGGCAGTTCTAGAGCAAGAAAAAAGAAATTATGGCTCATATGCAGAGCTGGTGGTTGTTTAGCAGGTACAGGTTGGTGGAAGAATCTCTGGGGGTAGTGACAAGACCCTTGAGATATCTGAACCGTGGGATCAAGATTATGGAAGTAAGTGCAGTGTAGGAGCCTGCAGATGATGAGACTAGATCAGGACAGGAGGGTTAAAGAGCACAGTGAGGACCCGAAGCAACTCGGTTGGCATGAAGGTTGCAGTCAGGAGGGCATTTTGAGTTGAAGATCTGGAAGCCGCAGGGGTTCTGCGTGACCACAGAGCCCCAAGCATGGCCATGTCACCCTGTGCCTGAAGCTGCATGGAGAGGACACCCACGAGAGTGGAGGATCAGAATTGTGAGGCCAGGTGGGGAGGGATCTGCAGAGCTCAAGATGGCTGGGAAATGAGGTGCAGACAGGGATGGGAGCCAAAGGCAGAAAGACAGAGAAAAGTAAAGGCAGAAAGGAGGATAATCCAGTTTCCTGAGGAAAGAACGAGACTGGTTCAAGAGGTGGAATGAACAGCATTTAGTAACTTAAATGTAGATTGGGGAAGTAGAGGAATTTCCAGATTCATATTTCGAGTGAATGAGCAGGTGGAGGCTGGTGCTATTTCTTAAGTTAGAGGAGGTGAGGAGCAGACTAGGAGCCCACTTTTGGATTTGCTGACTGAGTGTCGATACTCTCAGGACATTCACGATGACGGTTTTGGTAAGCAGTGGGATATGTAGCTCTGTTCTCACAAGTGTTCTTTGGCAGAGGTTCAGATTTGAGAGTCATTGGAGTGTCATGGGAGCTGAAGTGTGAATGTGGTAGGAATTGCCCAGTGAGATTATGTAGACTGGGCAGAGAGGAGAACCCAGGGGCTGGTGGAGGAAGCTGGGGAGCCGCCAAGGAGCAAGCCAGGAGGTAAAGAAGGAAGCGGTTAGCCTTACTCAGGTGGGTGACTTCAAGCAGGTTGCTTAAGTATTTTTGGCTGAGTCTCCTCAACCTTAAAACTAGAGATAATTTGTTAGAATTCATTAGAAGACAAAACTAGATCGTGCTTGTTCTTCATGAGAATCGATTCATTGTTCGAGTCCACTTCTAATCTTGGCCACATCCTTAAAAAGGTAAATTATCTGTGAGCTTTAAACCAAGACAAAAAATTTACTCCATAGAAAATTTGCTACTTGTAAAGGTAACTCAGAAAACATTCCCTCTTAATTCAGGTTATAACATGACTTTATGTGACAGATGACATTCTATTGTATTCTAATTTTGCTACTTAAAATTTTAGTAATCTGCTGCTCTTTTGACGTTACTTAATAAGCATGTGTGTTTTAGTTCTCACAGTCTTCAGCTTCTTGTTTGACAGTTTTCTGCTAGTGGCGATTTCTTGACTTTATAATAGCGAACAGCACAAGGCACGTTCAGCTTTTAATCTTGCCAAAGTCTGATCCCCATCTAGTGGAGGAAGACTTTAAAGCTGGACATATATGCCAAGCATGCGGGTGTAAAATATTTTTTTTATATCTATGTATTCTTGAGGTTTTAGAAATGCATTGTTTAAAGATCAGGATGGGTATTTACATATGCGAGGGTAAATATTTTATCAATATGTAATGTGAAGTAGAGATACACTTTGTAACCAAAAGGCTAACCTGAAATATTTTACTCTAAGACATTGTTTAATTTTGTTTCTTTTAAATTTTTTAAGCCGCTCGCTTGTCTTTTTAGGTGGCAAGAAAAGAAGCATTGCTTTCCGGCGTCAGCGTATGCAAATTGATGAACCAGTCCCTCCCTCTGACGTTAGCTCCTATCCAGTCCCACAGCCCGAGGACCCTTACATTGCAGACCTCCTGCAGGTGGCTGACAACAGGTGCATTCAGTAATCTCTGCTGGCTTGAGTTTATTGGTCACTTGGTTAGCTATGAGTCTTCTTTTTCTTTCTTCTTTTGTTTGACATGTTCAGTTTTATGAACAAGTTCCCAAGTGCTAGAAAATAGCGACAAGTTTTTTGTTAGGGCTTTTTCTTGTTAGCTGTTGTGTCTCCAGTGTCTAGCACAGAACTTTGCACAGGCACTCGATAAATATTTTCTAAATGATAGAGAATATTTTTACTTGTTTTGAAACTTTGATCAAGTAGTTTGTCTGAGGTTTCTGTTTATACTTGCATTAAAAATAATTTAGTACCATCAAGAGCATATTTTGGTAGAGTTGCTTTGACATTTCGTTTCATATCCAAGTAAGAGTTATCTTTTGCGGAAATCTTTATTACTTCAGATTTATGTCAAATGCCAGCTGAACATGAATAGATTTAAAATTCTTGTTTCATGATTTGAAATTCTTGTTTCTGGATTCTGGATTTAGAATTCTTGTTTCATGACTTCCCTGGTTCTATGTTTATATTTCTTTAAATTAGAATCAGATATAAATTCCATTTAGTTGAAACTTCATTAAGCCTCCTGGGCAAGGCACTATAGACGTGCTCTGAGGATATAAAGATGAATAAGATCATGTTGCTGCTGCAGAGATACTTGCAGCCCAGTAGTGGAGATGAGAAAAGAGAAATACCACAAGGCCATTGAGAAAATTATAAGGGGTTCAAAGGTAACCGTCTCTATGATGATAACTGGGAAGCACTGCAAACCCTGGAATGCACTGGTGGAAATAGTGAATTCAGATTACTTTTATTTTGTAGATTATACAGAGAATATGGGGGAGTTTTTTCCATTTATTAATCTCAATATAGCAATCTAAAAAAGAACATAGGTTGAGGTACTGATTAGGATCTTTTTACTCGGTTATTGTCACACAGTATTACATACCGTATTTATATGGTATAGTTATCTGACCTTAACTGTGAAGTATTTTGTGTTTTGTTCTTCTGTTAAAGTTATAATCAGCTGGGCACAGTGGCTCATGCCTGTAATCCCAGCACTTTGGGAGGCAGAGGCAAGAGGATTGCTTGAGCTCAGGGGTTGGAGACCAGCCTGAGCAACATGGCAAGACCTCGTCTCTATAATAAATTAAAAAATCAGCTGGGCATGGTGGTGCATGCCTGTGGTTCCAGCTACTTGGAAGGCTGAGGCGGAAGGATCGCCTGAGCCCAGCAGGTCAAGGCTGCAGTGGCTGGGAGTGTGCCACTGCACTGCAGCCTGGGTGACAGAGTGAGACTCCAACTCAAAAAAAAAGTTATAATCTAGGACTTCTCAGATAAGATGTTAGTATTATTAAGGGATTATTTGGGTTGCATAGGTGACATTAGTCTCTTTTGATTGTTTTGTTTTGTTTGTACTTCCCTTTTTGTTTGTATTCAGAGCCATTCATGCACTTAAATGAGTACGGTTGCATATATACTCTTCTCCTAAACCTAGATTAGTAGAGAACTTTGGTTCCAGCAACAGCAGGTGCAAGCTGTGTCCAGCCTCATTTACTCCACCTCATGGACAATCTCTCTTACAAAGCAGACCTGACTTCAGGTTTTATCTTTTCAGTATGGAAGTGGATTTTGTCATATTGATGTAGTTCAAATATATTTGGGTACTTGTAGAATTCAAATGATCTGGACAAAATCTTGATTCTGTTAGAATTAACACATTCTAGAAGGAATAGTTTTTTTGCTGTAGTTATTTGGAAAATTACATGATTTCTCCATATTTTCCTTCTCTCTAGGGTTGCAAAGTAGTTTATTAAACAATACAGGGTTAGTTAGGGTCAGAAAACACAGATTCTTATTTCACTTAATAATGTTGTGAATTTTGGACTAGGCTCTCTGTTTTCTGATCCTAAGAATTGGCAGCAGTACCTCAAAGAATTATCCTAAAGATCAAAATGCAATCGTGAGGTGTTTTATTGCAAAATGTACTTGAATTTCAGATCATTTGCCGTTCAATTTTTTATCTGTTCTTTTAAATTAACTTTCTATGATGATGCACTGTCTTTTATGTTGATTTTGGAATTCTTTGGCATAGTACCTCTTACCTCATTCATAAGCAGAGAGTGTAGAATTTACAAAAGACCCCACTTAGTTTCATTTCTTGTTATTTTGTATTTCTTAACAAAAGCATATTGACCTTAGTTCCAAATGTGTTTCAGGATTCAAGAGCTTCAGCAGGAAGTCCACCAGCTACAAGAAAAGTTAGCAGCCATGGAAAGTGGTGTGACAGATTATAGCAGGCAGGTAGGATTTTTATTTACTTGCATGGTAGGGATTGAGATGAGTTCACTGTGATTATAAATGGAATTGAGTCATAATTGATATTACTGGTACTGAGTTTTATAAAGCTTTTATCTTCCCCATCAGTTTGTTAGTAGAGTTACCAACTGGAATGGCTTGGGTGGCTTTTGAGTACATAGTTCGTTCCCTTCATCATTCATTGAGGTGAATAGTAGTTTTTCATTTTGTCTTGACTGTTTTTCTTTTAGGTGATTCATTAATCATAATAGAAGATATCCTGAAATATAACTTTATAGCCATATCACTGTTTCCATCTCAGGAGGTACTTTATTGAAGAATGCTATGTTTTATAATTATATTTTTGTGATTTGCTTCAACTCTTATTATAGATTTTGTCATTTCAAACAAAAATCTCTGAAAATTACTCTTCTGTGTTACCATATTTTTGTGTGTTTTCTCTGTGAGCCCTAGTACCTCATAAAACGTTTTCTGAAGAAGGGGAATCAATGACACAAAATTATATCATAACCATAGCAAGTTTTGGCCTTTCATACTTTCTGTTGGTGCTTGGTTAAATTCTGATTTGGGTAATCACAGTCTTTCTTTCTTAATATGCTTCCTGGAGTTTAAATTGGGTAACACATTTTTTGTTTTCTGCACGACTGCATTTTTTTTTGAAGTGATCTGCATATACGAATAAATAAACACATAACATGTGTTGCTGTAGCTATTATGTTTATAAAGTACTTTGAAAATTGTTTGAATGAAAATGGAGTTAAAACAAAAGAAATCATCATAATGACAACCAAAAAACTTACTTTATGATGAGATGTTGAAAATGTCTCATAAGCATGTGAATTGAATGTCATGGGCATTTTTCAGTTTATAATCACACTTTCATCACATTTATTCCAAGTACTTTATGAACATCCCTGGCCAGTGTTTACTATCTCTGTGAGGTGCCTGAGGTGTTTGGAGAAAACAACCTAATCATTCTGAGTGAAATCACCAGTTTATTGTGATCATCCATCTTAGTTGAGCCTATTCTGCTGCCTATCAGTTATTATTTTTCTTGCACTTATTCTGTTTTTCTCAGCACATCTTTCAAGCTTTGCTGTTTTCAGGCTCTCATCTCAATCTGTAACCCCCTCTTCCCAGATGTTACCTGGTCTCAACTTTCTATCGCTGCCTTTAAAATGAGCAGTATGTACACTCGGGCTCTCTGAAGACTGAATGGCCAAAGCTTGCTATGGTTATGATATAGTTTTGTGTCATTGATTCCCCTTCTTCTTCAGAAAACGTTTTATGAGGTACTAGGGCTTACAGAGAAAACACACAAAAATCTGGTAACACAGAAGAGTAATTTTCAGAGATTTTTGTTTGAAATGGGCAGGGTGTTGCTCTTCCTAGATAAGGCCTGCACTCTTGGCCCCATTTCCTCTCTTCTTGGGGCCTTGCTTTAATCAGTTATTATTTTTCTTTAACAAACATTTATGTAACCACTTTACAACAGTCAATTAACTTAATCTTTAGGACAATCCTATGAGGGAGGAGATACTGTCATTGTCATAACTAACCTTCCTTTTTAAAAATCTCTTTTAACTACCTCTCCCTTTTTTCTGTGCTTTCTCCTTTCCCTCATGCAAACTTCTCCAGAGCAGCTTACCTCCTTGTCTCCATTTCTGTCTCTCCTCCTCCTCCTGCTCGCTCCGTAACCTACTGTAGTCTGACTTTTACCCCCACTGCATGAGTTGATCTAGTCAGTGGCACCAGGGACGTTAATTGCTGGATCCGGAAGGATGCCTGTTGTCTTTGTTTTCTTGATCCACTCTGTGGTCTTTGACATTGTTGATCATTTCTTTTTGAAATGCTTCTGTGACTTCATTTTCTTCCAGTTTCTCTTTTTTATAAAAGCCTCCTATTATTTATTTTTTGCTTTTATTTGTGTGCTCCCTGGAATATTACTGTTTTCCTGGATTCGGTCTTTGACCCCTTCTCCCTGATCTTTTCTCAAGTGTTCACATCTGCTCTCTTGGTTTAAATGATTGTGACTGTATGGGGGGGGGTGTGGGAGGGTGTAGGCGGGTGTGTGTGTGGGCGGGTGTGTGAGTTTGTGTGTGTGTGTGTGTGTGTGTGTGTGTGTGTGTACATATATATGAGGGGGACCTAAAAAAATGGAATTATCTTTTGGAGGGCGGGTCTTTAGTACATTTGGAGTTTATTGCTGTGGATCAAATGGTCAACCAAAGTTCTCATCTGAAGTTTTGAGAAGGTTGCGTCACTATTTGCAGAAGAAACATATCAAGTTGTGGCAAACAGGTGACTGGTTCTTCTACCATGACAATGCACCTGTCCACATCCCACTGAGTGTTCAGCAGTTTCTGACCAAAAATGGCATGACCCCTGTGTCCCACCCCTATTCGCCTGATCTCTCCCTGAGAGGCATTTTTTTGTTTCCCCAGATGAAAAAAGTCCTCAAAGGGAAGTGTTTTGCCCATGTGGAAGAGGTGAAACAAAAAACAGCAGAAGTAGCTGTGCGTGGTGGCTCATGCCTGTAATCCTAGCACTTTGGGAGGCGGAGGAGAAAGGATTGCCAGAGCCCAGGAGTTTAAGACCAGCCTGGGCAACTTGGCGAGACCTCATCTCTATTAAAAAAAAAAAAAATTGTTGGGCTCAGTGGCTCAGCCTGGAATCCCAGCTCTTTGGGAGGCCAAGGCAAGTGGATTGCCTGAGCCTGTAGGTTCGAGACCAGCCCAGGCAAGTTGGTGAGACCTCGTCTCTACAATAAATCAAAAATTAGCCAGGTGTGGTAGTGCACGCCTGTGGTTTTGGCTACTTGGAATACTGAGGTGGAAGGACTGCCTGAGCCCAGCAGGTCGATGCTGCGGTGGCCATGAGCATACCACTGCATTCCAGCCTGGGTGACAGAGTGAGACTCCGACTCAAAAATGAATGAATGAATGAATAAAATAAAAATTAGCCAATGTGATGGCATACACCTGTAGTCCCAACTACTAGAGAGGTTGAGGCAGAAGGATCACCTGAGCCCAACAGGTAAAGGCTGTGGAAGTCTTGATCATACCATTGTGCTCTAGCCTGGGTGACAGGGTGAGACTTTGACTCAGAAAACAAAAAACAAAACAAAAAAAGACAAACAAGCACTAAAAGAACATCAAAGTCAACATGTTCAAAAATATTTTTGAGCAGTGGAAAAAGTGTCTCGATAGGTGAATTGCATCAAACAAAGAGTATTTTGAAGATGACTGAAGTTTAAACATGTAAGACTAGATACACTATTTTTTATAAATTCTGTTTTGGGGAATCCCTCCATATGTATACACGTGTGTGTGTGTGTGTGTGTGTGTGTTGTCAGACTCAAGCAATCCTCCCACCTCAGCCTTCCAGGTAGCTGGAACTATGTGCCATCATCCTGGCTAATTTTTTTGACTTTTTGTAGAGACAAGGTCTTGCTGTGTTGCCCAGGTAGTCTTGAACTCTTGGGCTTAAGCAGTCCTCCCATGTCAACCTCCCAAAGTGCTGGGATTACAAGCCTGCGCCATCATGCCCTGCCAGAATATTGTCTGTGTGTTGATGACTCCTTGATCTCTCTCTGACTCAAACCTCTCTTCTGAGCCCCAGACCCATATACCCAACTTCACACTGGGCATTTCCACTTGGATGTAGTCTTTGTGTACTCAGATGTCTAGCACTGAACTTGTCTGCTGGTATCAACTCCAATGTTCTCTATTTAGTTGATAGCAGCACCATTTTCCCAAGTCCACATTCTGTAGTCTTTCTAGATCTCATTCTCTTGCCTTCACAGACCACTCACCAAGTTCTGTCAGTTCTCCTGCCTATATCTTTGTGTGTGTGTGTGGTGGCGGGGTACAACTCAGGCAGGGTTAGGTATACAAATGTTCATTATGCAGGTACCCTTGTTGATGAGGCATACCACCCCCCCACCTACATCTTCTTAAATTAGCTTTTTCTTTTCTGTCCTGTACCAGTTTTAGTCATTCACTGTCTCCTGTACGTTCCTGCCTTTGGTCTCCTTGCGTCTGGCTTTACTCCTGTCAAAATCATCCTTTAGTCCAGAGTCACCAGAATTAGTTCTTGCTCGTTCTTCAGACCCATCTCCAACTACTAATTCCCTTGCACGTCACAGTCCAGTCACACTGAGCCACTTTTACTGCCTCAGATCGACCATGTTGCTTATGCTTTTGTGTACTGCCTGGAACACCCTTCTTTTCTTCTCTTTAAAGCATTTTTTATAACCTTTGTGAACATGCTTGTTTGATAAGGCCTTCTCTAATTTCCACAGGCACAAACATACCATGCAGAACACATCACTTCATTTCCTTGACGACTTGGGTGCCATGTGTCTATTTCTTTTCTTCTGTCATTGGATACCATATTATGTAGCAATTATTGGTTGACTTGCTAGTTTTCCCAATAAAACTGTGAGTTCCTGAAAGTCAAGGATCATGTTTTATTTCTCTTTGTGTACCTAGTTCTGTGCTCAGTAATTGGTGAATTGAATGTTTGGTTTTTGTTTTCAGTATTTTTTGAAGAGGAAAACCAAAGCTTGAAAGTGTGGGTTTTTCAAATTCTTGCATGTGAATTAGTTTCAATTCATGATTAATGGTGATCTTTTTGATTACACATCTGTTTCCTAAGTAGTAGATGATTAACTAAATTTACCCCAGTTTCCTATCTTTTTTAATATTGAAGTTCCCTAGTAACTCACTTTCTTAGTGTGTCACATTCATTCATTTATTCTATCAGGCCCTGAAGTAGTTCAGGCTCAGTTCTAGTACTGAAGCTTACAAGTTTTGTTTTTGTTTTTGTTTTTCTTGAGTTGGAGTCTTACTCTTTTGCCCAGGTTAGAGTACAGTGATACGATCATGGCTACTGCAGCCTCGACCTGCTGGACTCAGGCAATCTTTCCACCTCAGCCTTCAAAGTGTCTGGGGCTGCAGGTGTATGCCACCATGCTTGGCTAATTCTTTTGTTTATTGTAGAGACGAGGTCTCGACATGTTGCCCAGGCCGGTCTCGAACCCCTGGTCTCTGGCAATGCTCTCACCTCCATTTCCCAAAGTGTTGGGATTACAGGCACGAATCACTGCACCTTGCTCAAGTTTCTTTTTATATAAACATTGCTTAATCTTAGCAGAAGAGAAAAATTAAATTAGGAAGCATCTGTTCAATAAAAATATTCAGGAAAGCAATATTGACAGCACTAATGTTGACATTTTCTGCTATTTATTTTTGCTCTACATAGATGCATATGCATATATGTGTGGCCAGAAATATGAATGTTAACCTCTTGTATATATTGTGGGGCATAAGGAAAATTGTCCAAATAAATGGGTGTCCAGTGTTAATCATTTGGTTCAAAATCAGATTTTTAAGAAATGACAGCATGACTTTATGTCTTCAGATTGAGCTAAGAGAACGAGAGATAGAACGACTGTCAGTTGCTTTGGATGGTGGTCGCGCCCCTGATGTCATCTCTCTGGAGTCTAGGAATAAAAACAATGAAAAGCTTATTGCTCAGTTAAATATTCAGGTAATGGCTTTAATAATTATTGCACTGAGTGTGTGAAATTTTAAGTGTTTGTAATGGTCTATAGGGTTTGTAAAAGGACAGAGATTGTTCACTAAGCTATCATTTACAGTTGGAAAAACTTGATAGAGTCAGAGTATTCAGAAATAGGCTGCAGCTCTTTTTTTTGTTTTGTTTTGAGTTGGAGTCTCACTCTGTCACCCAGACTAGAGTGCAGTGGCCGCTTTCGGCCACCGCAGCCTCGACCTGCTGGGCTCCGGCGATCCTTCTGCCTCAGCCTTCCAAGTAGCTGGAACTACAGGCGTGCGCTACCACGCCCGGCTAATTTTTGATTTATTGTAGAGATGAGGTCTTGCTTGCCCAGGCAGGT
>CAUYQG010163785.1:0-10622 GCA_963574415.1 Tarsius wallacei
GCTGGGCTCCGGCGATCCTTCCGCCTCAGCCTTCCAAGTGGCTGGAACTACAGGCGCACGCTACCACGCCCGGCTAATTTTTTGATTTATTGTAGAGATGAGGTCTTGCTTGCCCAGGCCAGTCTCGAACCCACGGGCTCACCTCAGCCTCCCAAAGGCGCGGGATTACAGGCTGAGCCACCGAGCCCGGCTATGAAACCTTCTTTAGCAAAATAATTGGTCATTAATTGGTCAGCAACAGGCAGTCATTCGAGTTTGAAGACCTTAAATTCCGTGATTCAATTGGTGCATTAGAAAGAATAATTCAGCAATGCTGTGTTCGTTGCCTTGAAAGTTGCTCCAGTCAGAACCCTAAGACCTTGAACTTGCGTCCCAAAAAATAAAATGGAAAAAGTAAATGTTGCAGAAATGAAATCTACAGGAGTTGAAAACTTCTCAGGTAAACAACTAAATGTGAATATGGCTTTTTGAATCCAGGTAACTGAAAAAAAAATTGGCATAAATATTAGCAGTTTAAAAACTAATAGTGAAAACTGGTTTAAGAAGGGTGATAATTCAGTCATTTTGTTTATTTGTTTGTTTTTACATATCCTGATTATTTGTAAAACTGATTTGAAGGAGACAAAATGCTATAAATAAAATGAATTGTAAAAGTAAATCTAAGAATAATTAATAAGAAGAAATAGCTTTCATCAAAACATAGACACAAAAATCAAAAACAATTTTTAAACATGCAATGTTTGCTCCAGATGGTGCCTATTATAATCATTAGTAAATGTCTGGATATTTTTGATCACTAAACATATGGATAGTGCATGACTGGAAGAAAACAAGCTAGCTCTAGGATTATCACCAAGGACAGATGGAGTAGATGCTAAATAGGGTAGACAAGAAGGACAAACCACCGCACAAATCATCAAATTTGGTCACACAAAGAGGTGAATGTATATACCTGATGGGTATAGAAGTAGAATGCATTATTGGACCACACAGGGACTAAAGTTACTCCAGAAAGATTTAACATGATATAAAATTTGTTAGACTGAAAAGAGAAGAAACATAGGCCTTCACTCTTGAGTTAATATGTAAGTCCAAAAATAAACATTGGAGAATATGTAGGATATAACACCATTATTGCTTATACTACCATGGTTAGTCAATGTGATCAGTAACTCTATGGTCCTATAACCACATAGTAATACCTGTGATCCCTGACATATCTTACTAGTTGACGTCTCCTCTAAAACGAGCCACATCTGGGAAAATGTGGTGATTCACTCTTGTGGTTCCCTCTGTAAGTGGACTTAAATTGCAGTTAGCCAGGAATTTTTTGCTTGGAGGTTACACTGGTCTTGCTATCAAACCAGAGAGGTGACCACCCAGAGAGATAAATTTTTTAAAATATACAATGTATGCAAAGATATGGCTTCAAAATGCAATAGCCATCGATATCACTTAAGGAAAATATTAGTTAGATTAGTTAGTGTATAAAGAAGGAAAATAGAGAAAGAAAAATATGTAGAGCTAGATTAGATATAGATAGAAATACAGACATAGAAAGATATAGGTATAGATGATATAGATCAATTACATGTATAAAGAAGCCCCTGATGAGAAAGGCGATAAATATCCTAAAATCTGTAGCAGCCTCAGAAAATGTATTACATTTCTCTCTATCTATTAGAAGGAAGCATAGAAATAAATGAGAAAACTTTTGAGAGGAAGCTACGTAAAGTTCATTATATAATGTGTTTAATTTAATTGCATACATAAGTATGAAAGAATCATTAAATAATCACTCTTCTATTCATTCATTCTTTAAATGTTTATAATTACATGCAATAAACCCAGTACAATATTGGCAACAGTATGCATTTCAGTAAACACAAAGGCATATTCTCAGATCTCATGATTTCTATTTTGGATTTGTGAAGGAAAGGCAGAAATTTACCATTAATGAAGAGTAGCAACTTTTAATGGGGGAGATTTATTAGATTTTCCGACCTTCTGATGAACTGAAAAAGTACAATATTATATATTAATCTTATAATGAGCTATTAATTATTTCTCTAGCTGTTTATGTTAGCTTTTTAGTTGATTATTTTGAGTTTTCAGGTATGAAATCATATAATCTGAGTACTTGAAGGAGAAATTGAGGAAAACTTCCGTGACCTTACCAGAGATTTAAGGATCCAGATATAATAAGTCCAAATAACTACTGGAAGAGTCATTGCAAAAGGTCATCCCTAAGGCCTATAGTCATTAGGTTATCAAAATAAACATTAAGGAAAGAATTCTAAGAGCATTGAGACAAAAGCATAAAATACTTTTTAAAGACAAACTTATCAGACTAACGGCAGATTTCTAAGCAAAAACTCTACAAGCCAGAAGGGATTGGGGCCCTATCTTCAATCTCCTCAAACAAATAACTGTCAGCCAAGAAGTTGTAACTCACCAAACTAAATTTCATAAATGATAGAGAAATGAAGTCTTTCTCAGACAAGCAGAAGCTGAGGAAATTTTTCACCACTAGATCAGCTCTATAAGAAACACTCAAAGGAGTTCTAAACATTGAAACAAAAGGTCAAAATGCACCAGTAGAAAAATATTCAAAATTATAATGCTCACAGGACTTGTAAAACATCAACACAATGAAGAAAACAAGGCAAACAAATAACAATCAATATGATGAATGAAGCAGTATCTCCCTCATATATCATTACTAACCATGAATGTAAATTATCTCAATGTCCCATATAAAAGATATCGATTGATTGGGCAAGGTGGTTCATGCCTGTAATCCCAGCACTTTAAGATACTGAGGCAGGAGGATTGCTTAAACTCAGAAGTTCAAGACCAGCCTGGGCAACGTGCAAGACCTCACCTCTACAAAAAAATTTAAAAAATTAGATGGGCATGGTGGCATGAGGCTGTAGTCTCAGCTACCCAGAAGGTCATAGCTGCAGTGAGTTGTAATTGTGCCACTGCACCTCAGCCTGGGTAACAGAGTGAGACCCTGTACTAAATAAATAAATGATATAGATTGGCAGGATGGAAACAGGAAAAACATAATCCAAATACTGTTGCCTTCAAAAGAGGTCCACTTAACTCACAAAGACTCCTATAGACTAGAGGTAAAGGGGTAGAATAACTATCCTCAGATTTTAGATAAAATGGACTTTAAATTAACAATAATAAAAAAGACAAATAAAGTCATATTATGATAATAAAGAAATTGATCCAACAAGAAGACATAACATTTTAAATATATGTGTACCTAACACTAAAACTTTCAGCTTCATAAAACAAATTCTATTAGACCTAAGAAAAGAGATAGACAGCAATACTATAATAGTGAAAGACTTCAACATTCCATTGACAGAAATAAACATATCAAGGCAGAATGTAAAAAACAACAAAAATTCATTGTAGTTAAACTAGAACCTAGATCAAATGGACCTAGTAGACATCTACAGATTATTTTACTCCAAAACTACAAAATATACACTTTTCTCATCAACACATGAAGCATTTCCCAAGATAGACCCATATAATAGGCTATAAAACAAGCCTGAATACATTTTTTTTAAAAAAAGCAGAATTATATCAAGTATCTTCTTAGAACAAAGTGGAATAAAACTAGAAATCTTCTCCAAGAGGAACTCTCAAAACCAAACAAACACATGTGTATTCAACAGTCTGCTCCTGAAAGATCTTTGGACCAAAAACAAAATAAATTTAAAGATGGAATTTTAAAAAATTCCTTGAAATGAATGACAACAATGACACAAGTTATCAAATCTCTGTGATACAGACAAAGCTATGCTCAGAAGAAAATTTATAGTGCTTAAGGCCTACATTAAGAAGACTGAAAGATCACATATTGACAACATAACATCACACCCCAAGGAACTAGAAAAACAAACAAACCAAACCCAACAGTAGCAGAAGTAAAGGAATAACAAAGATCAGAGCCGAACTGAACAAAATTGAAACAATCAAAAAAATAACAAAAGATCAATAAAACAAAAACTTGTTTTATTGAAAAGACAAACAAAATTGATAGATCACAAGCTCGAGTAATTAAGAAAAGAAGACAGAAGATTGTAATTAACTGAATCAGAAATGAAAATGAGACATTGCAACTAATACTTGGTAAATACAGAAGAGCAGCTGAGTTTATTATGAACATCTCTCCACAAAAAACTAGAAAATCAATAGGAAGTGAATAAATTCTTGAAAACATATAATTCTCCAGCCTTAAATCAGAAAGAAATAGAAATCCTGAGCAGACCAATAATTAGTACTGAGGTTGGATCAGTAATTAAAAGCCTCCCAAGAACAAAAGCCCAGGACCTGATGGATTCACAGCTGAATTCTAGCAGACTTTCAAAGAAGACTTTGTACTTATCCTACCAAAGCTATTCCATATGATTGAGATAAGATAATTCTTCCTAACTCATTCTATGAAGCCAGTATTATCCTGATACCAAAGCCAGAAAAAAGACATGAGAAAAAATGAAAACTACAAACCAATATCCCTGGTGAACATAGATGAAAAAATCTTCAACAAAATACTAGCGCTGGGCTCGGTGGCTCAGCCTGTAATGTCATGCTTTGGGAGGCTGAGGTCAGTGGACTGCCGGAGCCTGCATGTTCAAGACCCACCTGGGCAACTTGGCGAGACCTCATCTCTACAATAAATCAAAAAAAATCAGCCGGGCGTGGTAGCGCGCCTGTAATTCCGGCTACTCGGAAGACTGAGGTGGAAGGATCGCCGGAGCCCAGCAGGTCGAGGCTGCGGTGGCCGGGAGTGGCCACTGTACTCCAGTCTGGGTGATGGAGTGAGACTCCAACTCACAAAAAAAAAAAAAAATACTAGCAAACTGAATGCAGAGTACATAATAATAATAATATGCCATGATCAAGTGAGTTTTATCTCAGGGATGCAAGGATGGTTCAACAAACACAAGTCAATAAACTTGACCCACCAAAAGAGAATTAACAAAATTATATGATTATTTTAATAGATGCAGAAAATGTGTTTGATATAATCTAGCATCCCTTCATGATAAAAAGAACATCAGCGAAACATGTATAGAAGAACCATACCTCAAAATAATAAAAGCCATATATGATAAATCCACAACCAACATCATACTGAATGGGGAAAAGTTTGTCCTAGCCAGAACAATCAAGCAAGAGAAGGAAATAAAGAGTATCCAAATGGGATGAGAAGAATTCAAACTCTCTGTCATTTATAAGATCTTATACTAAGAAAATCTTAAAGACTCCTCCAAAAGCCTCCTGAACTTGATAAATGAATTCAGTTAAGTCTCAGGTTATAAAATCAATATCCACAACTCAGTAGTACTGCTATATGCCAAGAACACAAGTTAAGAATCAAATTTTTAAAACTGTATTATTTACAGTAGTTGACAAAAATTTTAAATACCTAAGAATACATTTAACCAAGGAGGTAAAAATCTGTAAAAGGAAAACTAATAAACACTTATGAAAGACATCATAAAGGACCCAAACAAATGAAAAAACATTCCATCTTTACAGATTGAAAGAATCAACATTGTTAAAATGACTATAACAATCAAAGTTATCTACAAATTCAACACAATCCCTATCAAAATACCAATGTCATTTTTTATAGAATTCAAAAACACAATCCTAAAATTTGTATGGAGCCAAAGGTGATGGGAGATGCCTGAATAGCCAAAGCAATCCTCAGCAAAAACAACAAAGCTGGAAGCATCACATTTCCTAACTTCAAATTACAATAAGGCTACAGTTAAAAAAAAAAAAAAAAAAAGCATAGACTGGCACAAGAACAGACACATGGATCAATGGAACCAAATAGAGAATCAGAAATAAACCCAAATACCTACAGCCAATTGACCTCTGCAAAAACAGACAAAAACATACACTGGGGAAAGGACACCCTACTCAACAAATTGTGTTGGAAAAATAGGATGGCCACATACAGAAAAAGGAAACATAATCCCTATCTCTCATCACATTCAAAAATTAACTTAAAATGGATTAAAGACTTAAATGCCAGACCTGAAACCATAAAAATCCCTAACAGAAAACCTAGGAAAAACTCTTCTGCCTATTGGTCTAGGAAAAGAATTCATGGCTAAGAACTGAAGAGCAAATTATAAACAATAAAAAGTGGGACTTAATTATACCAAAAGTCTACTGCACAGAAAAAATAATCAACAGAGTAAACACAACCTATAAAATATGGGAGAAAACATTCACAAATTATACATCTGGTAAAGGACTATTATTCAGAATCTACAAAGAACACAAATAAATCAGCAAGAATAGAAAAAATAACCTCATTTAAAAATTGACAAACAACATGAACAGACATCTCTTAGAAGAAGATATATAAATGGCCAACAAACGTGAAAAATGTTCAGTGTCACTAATCATCAAGAAAATGCCCTGAGCCCATGGGTTCGAGACCCGCCTGGGCAGGCGAGACCTCATCTCTACAATAAATCAAAAAATTAGCCGGCGTGGTAGCATGCGCCTGTAGTTCCAGCTACTGGAAAGGCTGAGGCGGAAGGATCGCTGGAGCCCAGCAGGTCGAGGCTGCGGTGGCCGGGAGCGGCCACTGCACTCCAGTCTGGGCAACAGAGTGAGACTCCAACTCAAAAAAAAAAAAAAAGAAAAAGAAAAAGAAAATACAAGTTAAAACTACAATGACATACTACCTCACTCCCATCAGAATGGCCATTATTTAAAAAATAAAATGAAATAGATATTGGCATAAATCCATGAAAAAGGAACATTTAATACACTGTTGATGGTAGTGTGAAGTAGTACAAACTCTATGGAAATTGGTATGGTGATTTCTCAAAGAACGAATAGTAGTAGCTCTACCATTCAATTCAGGAATCTCAGTACTTGGTGTCTATCAAAGGAAAAGAAATCACTATACATAAAAAGACAAGTGAACTTGTATGTTTATCATAATACAATTCACAATTGCAAAGATGTGGAATCAACCTAAATGCCCATCAACTGATCAGTGGATAATGAAAGTTATATATAATATATAATATTACATATATATATAATATGAAATATATAATACACACCATGGAGTACCATTCAGACATAAAAAGAATAAAAATGTACTTTGCAGAAATACGTATGAAATTGGAGACGATCATCCCAAGTGAAATAACACAGGAATTGAAAATCAAATACCTCATGTTCTAATTTATAAGTAGGAGATAAGCTAAGGGTCTAAAAATGCATATAGAATGGTATTGAGAGTATTGGAGATTCAGAGGAGGAAGGGTGGAAAAGGGGAAGGATTAAAAAAATCACCTGTCGGGTATAATGTACACTAGGATGTGTGTATAGGTGCTGAGAATTCTTAAAGCCCAGACTTTTTCACCACTTTACAATGTATTCATGTAACATAAGCCATTTATACCCCTAAAGGTATTGAAATTTAAAAAAAGAATTTTTATTTTTAGGTATATATTTATTTGTCTTTTCTAATTGTGATACTAATACTAATAAGACAACAGTAAATTAAATTGGTAATAGGGATCATTCTTGACTTATTCTTGTAAATAAAGGGAAAATGTCTAGATTTCACTAGTACTCAAGATTTCAGTTTATGACGTTACCTAAATAACATATATCTTCCTATTTTATTAGGAATTTCCATCAGAATGAAGTTTAATTTTGCTAAGCACTTTTTTGATAATTATAAAAATAGTAATATAATTACTAGCACTGATTAATATGTTGAACAATGTTAATACACATCCTAATATCGAAGTAGACCTGTTATTTTGAGATAAATAACATTTGTCATAGTATTTTTTTCTTTTTTAAAAAAGATAATATTAAAAACCCTGGGATAATAATATAACAATATAAAGGCTATAGACTTACCCATTATTAATAAATGCTAGCACATTTTACACTGCCTCAAATTTAAATGTGTGTGAATATATATGAATATATATGTGAAGTCCCTGATTTCGGCATCTTATTTCAACTTTGTTTATTTCTTTCCTCTACAGAATATACCATTATAAATATTCTAATGTAACCAGTCTATGTGTTTATTTACGATATTTTATTACAATATACACACATTTGTGTAAATAGATACATTTTGTATGTTTCTGTATACATAAAAGTGATCATATTCTACGTATTTTGATATGACTTGGGCGTATTAATATCTTGTCTTTATGCTTTAGTACTTGTTTCTTAAAGGCCATATTTTATTTCAATTTCTTGATTTTAAGAATAAATGTTTTACCATAATTTTCATCAGTTTCATGTAACTTTTATTCTATAGCCTGCTTCTTTTCCTTTTCACCTTTGTACTACGTATATTTGATGGTGGCCTATGCTACTTCCCGTATGTCCCATAAAAGTCTCCTTAACTTTTAAAAATTATAGTAATGAGGCATGTGATTCCAGACTGTCATAATGATCCCAGATTCTGGTCTTAACACTATTGCATGCTGCCTGCCTCTGGTTCTCAGCCCCTCAAGAACAAAGACTATGTATGCGTACTTTCTACTAGGGTCTTCTTTTTTCCTGGTCTACAAAGGTTTTTCCCTTTTTTAATTCGAGTTAAGCATTAAATTGTATGCTTTTATTCTATTGTGTCTGTGTGTTTCAAGAAAGGTGAAGATTTCAGTATGGGTCCACCTTGAAATGTAAATCTTCAACAGAGGAGATTGATTGTATTGTTCTTGGTTAATGGTAGGTCCCTTTGGTTTGGGGGCAAATAACTTAGTCACCATTTTATTTTATACTGTAACAATTCCTTAGTTGACCATCATTTCCCAACAATCGGATGTATTTACAGCCTGCTTTTGACAATGCTGATATGATTGAAACTTTCTATTTTTAGTTACATAACCTCTGCTTTTATGTTATAAAATTGGGCTAAAGCAGTGCTCTAAGAGCCCTCTTTGGCACTGAACACTACTCTTGACATTCTCTGCCCTTGGCTCCACTCCCAATGCTACAGTTCTCAAGATTGTGTCAAATTTTTTCATTGTTTCATTGAAGA
The DNA here is from genome assembly GCA_963574415.1 of Tarsius wallacei. Taxonomy (NCBI): domain Eukaryota; kingdom Metazoa; phylum Chordata; class Mammalia; order Primates; family Tarsiidae; genus Tarsius; species Tarsius wallacei. Next base: position 9,080 of record CAUYQG010163785.1, read on the forward strand.
AATTGTTTTGTTTTATTGTTATGGATTTTGCTGTGTTTTGGTTTGTACTTCCAGTATACTCAGCGGGTTTCAGGGTAAAAGGCAGGAGAAAAACATGTTTTATATTGCATTTTGAGTCAGAATTATTCAGACTACTCTTAAAGCTTAGTTTATTTTTTTAAAAATTATAGATTATAGAGACATGTGCCCTGGATTATAGAAGTCATATTTTAAAGCTTCCTTCTCTTGCTCTACATAATTTCATTCCAAATCCAAGCTGCTATGGTTGAAAGTTTGACTGTTTCATAGTTTAGAAAATAGGTCTCATGTTAAAATAAGCATTTTAAACTAAGGTTTTCTTTGTTTCCCAGTTGTAAAAGTACTGCCTGGTTATTTTAGAAATTTGGGGGAAAAAATGAAAGAAACCAATATGAGTTTATGATAATTACTTTTCCAATTTCATAGCATCTTCTCTGAAGCAAAAATTTAATAAGCACAATGTGTTTAATATTTTTCTCTGTCCTGTTACAGTGCTTTTGTTTTTCCACAAGTAACATAGCTCCTAGCATTTGTCTCATGTTAAATCTAAGTAATGGCAACATTTACTATAAGCCTCACTTGCAAATTTTTTTGTTTTTAATTTATTTTAGCAATGGGAATCTCACCATGTTGCCCAGCCTGGCCTCAAACTCCTAGCTCAAGCGATCTTTCCACCTCAGCCTTTCTAGTAACAGGGGCTAAAGGAGCAAGTTACCATACCTTGTGGAATTTTCTTAATTAGCTCTTTTTAAAAATTTGCAATATTGTTACTAGAAATTAGGCAAAATTAAAATAAAATGATTTTTTTTTTGAGTTGGAGTTTTTGAGTCTCACTCTTGTCACCCAGGCTGGAGTGCATTGGCACACTCACAGACACCACAGCCCTGACATGCTGGTTCTTAGGCAGGCAACCCTTCTGCCTCAGCCTCCCAAGTAGCTGCAACTACAGATGCACACCACCACGCCCGGCCAGTTTTTATGATTTATTGTAGAGACCAGGTCTCACCAAGTTGCCCAGGCTGGTCTCGAATCCGAGGGCTCAGGCAATCTTCTCGGGTCATCTTCCAAAAGTGCGGGGATTATAGGCTGAGCCACCACATTTGGCCCAACTTCAATTTTAAGGTTCAAAAAGCTAAATCAAACCAGACAGAATTTTGTATTACATACTGTAGTACTCTGGCTGCAAAACAAATTACCCAAATTACCCATAACTTAGTAATGTGATACTCAGTGGATCTCTGGGTAAAGATTTGAACAGGACATAGAAGAGATGACTTGTCTTTGCATCACGATGTGTGGGGCTCTATCTGGAAGACCTAAAGACTGGAGACAAAAATCATCTGAAGGCTCATTCTCCTTCTTCGCTGAAAATTCATACTGAGCCGGGCTCGGTGGCTCAGCCTGTAATCCCACGCCTTTGGGAGGCTGAGGTGAGTGGATTGCCTGAGCCCGCGGGTTCGAGACCTGCCTGGGCAAGCGAGACCTCATCTCTACAATAAATCAAAAAATTAGCTGGGCGTGGTAG
>CAUYQG010163786.1:0-22273 GCA_963574415.1 Tarsius wallacei
TAGCATGTGCCTGTAGTTCCAGCTACTTGGAAGGCTGAGGCGGAAGGATCGCCAGAGCCCAGCGGGTCGAGGCTGCGGTGGCCGGGAGCAGCCACTGCACTCCAGTCTGGGCGACAGAGTGAGACTCCAACTCAAAAAAAAAAAAAAGGACAAATGCCTGAGGAGACTTCAGGAACATGGGAAGGGGTTTCAACTCACTGTGAGAAGGACCATTTTGAATACACTGAACTGGTTACAGATGGGACCAGCTGCTGTGGAGTGGTAAGCTCCCTGTCACAGGGGGTGCTCAAGTGTAGGCCTGACAACCAGTGAGTAGAGGTCCAGAGGGGAACAAGTTTCATGAGGGAGATGAGCCCAGAGGTAGGCACCTCAACTTCAGCATGACTGACACTCTAAGGTGGTGGCTGTCCTTGGCGTTACAAGATGCCCAGCAGCACCTCTGGTCTCTAGCCACTAGACGCCAGTCGCACCCCCAGCTATGACAACCAAAAATATTTCCAGACATTGCCAAGTGTACCCTGGGATAGATGGCGTCAATGATCCTGAAGATCCCCTGAGGCCAGGTATGGTGGCTCATGCCTGTAATTCCAGCAATTTGGGAGGCTGAGGTGGAAGGATTGCTTGAGTCCAGGAGTTTGAGACCAGCCTGGGCAACATAGCGAGAGCTTTTCTCTACAAAAACTCAAAAAATTACCCGGGCATGGTGGTGTGCGCCTATAGTCTCAGCTACTCGGGAGGCTGAGGCGGAAGGATCACCTAAGCCCAGGAGGTTGAGGCTATGGTGAACTGTGATCGTGCCACTGCACTCCAGCCTAGGCGACAGAGGGAGACCCTAATACAAAAAAAAAGATCCTCTGAGAGTCTATGATTCCATCATTCTACACAAGGATGCACAAGAATCACTGTCATTTTTTGAGCCCTGTGTGGCCTGCCTGATGCTGTCTCATACACATCTCATTTAACACGGTAACCACCTAAGTTGGTCCCTCTTGTCTCTCTTGTCATGTAGTCCTCCCCACTGCTTGGTGCAGCTGACTCCACCTCTTCCCTCCACTCAGATTAAGTGTCACTCTCGCCTGCTGTAGGCCCTCCCTTCCCCCATCTCATTCACACTCCCCCTTTCCTTTTTTTTTCCTGCTGGGCTCAGGTGATCCTTCCACCTCAATCTTCCAAGTAGCTGGAACTACAGGCATGTGCCACCACACTCGGCTCACTTTTTTTTTTTCATAATTTGTTGTAGAGATGAGGTCTCGCCAAGTTGCCCGGGCTGATCTTGAACCCATAGACTCAGGCAATCCTCTCACCCCGGCCTCCCAAAGTGCTGGGATTATAGGCATGAGCCACCATGCCCGGCCTATACTCCCCCTTTTCTTACATTTTAGTACCCCTTTGCTCCCCAAAACAGCATGGCATCTGTGTATCTCCTTTGCATTTTCCCACTGGTTGCTGGGCTCTTGCTTAACTCTGGGTCCCCACATCCTAGGGACTTAACACACGTGTACTAAGGGAAACTGAGGCACAGGCGTCCGCTTAGTGCCATCAGTGAACCCACCCCGGGCAGATGGGGCCGCCTGATTCTGCAGCCCGTATGTCCCCTGGACACAGTGTCCGCAGGAAGAACGAGGGGTGAGACAGGTGGGTAGGATCTTCCCCTGCAGGAGGAGGAAATGACCTGGATAGGACGGGTGATCACAGGCCTCTTCCCGGAACCCCAGATCCCCAAGCCGGGCCCTTTCTTCAAAGCTGGAAGGAGGGCACTTGGGGAGAAACAACGGCTGGGAGCTGGCCAGTGAGGATGTTCACCGAATATTCTGATTAAGCGGGAGCCTCAGCATGGGGTGGCAGGAAGCCCACTGGCCCTTTCTGGAGCTTTGTGGGTTTCTTTTGCAAAGTGAGGAAGATTTTAACTACATTGGCGGTTTCCAAGCTTTTGTGGGTATTTTAATTTTGTTTTTAGCAGAACCCCTGACTTCTTAAAGGAAAATCTCATATGATATCCCAATATGTAAAACCCCACCCCAAAGTGGCCCTGGGTCACCTCCCAGCCCCCCATGGCTCCTCAGAGCCCAGTTTGAAACTCCCAGGGTTTCTGGGTCCCTCCTAGCTGCTGCGGTCTGTGATTCTATAACTGACTCCACTCAATGGTAAAATGCACCCCAATATTACAGGGTGGATGTTGGGTGACTCTAAGGCCCCTCAGGATCTTACAGGGCTGAGGGTGATGGCTGTGATGCGGGTTAGCCTTGAACATGCTGAGATGGAAAATTCTGGTCATCCGAGGCCTCTGTTTACTTCTGTGGGTCCCTGGGTAAACAGGAATTTACAGGACCCAGCAAAGATAAACTTGTGGAACCCATTACCCCAGAAAGGGTTACAGACCAAGGACGTGAGTATACCCGGGCAGGTCTTGCTGTGTTTGGATGACAGATCCCAGAGTGGAGATACCCCAGGGCTGGTCCCCGCCTGACAGCAGTGGCCACAGCCCCAGGAGAGCAGCTGTCCCGAGACCGGAGCTCTGAAAAGCTTCACAAGCATTTTCTCATCCCTCTGAGGTCGACTATGCATTCTTTTCCCTTTCTTACTGGTTAGGGAGCCAAGGCTCAGAGAGAGGTTGTCACTGACAAGCGATGAAGGCCAGAGTTCTCAGCCCCACCACCAAGGGCCTGCCACGCCATCCACCAAGTGGCGGAAACCAATCTGGGCTTGATCTCCTAACCTGGAAACTGAGGCTGCTTGATGGCAGCCTGCTTTCCCATGAGCACACGTGGGGCGAATGATTGGGGTCAGGATTGAGTAAGACACTAATAGAAAAAAACAACAGTCAGGCATGATGGCTCACACCTGTAATCCCAGTACTTTGAGAGACTGAGGTGGGAGGATTGCTTCAGCCCAGGAGTGAGGGTAAGACCTCATCTCTCAGGAAAAAAAAAAAAAACCTGAAAAACACCAGCCAGGAAGTGTAGCACATTTCTGTAGTCCCAGCTACTTAGGAGCCTGAGCAGAAGGATTGCCTGAACCCAGGAAGTCAAGGCTGTGGTAAACTATAATCATGCCACTGCATTCCAGCCTGGGCAACAGAGTGAGACTCCGACAAGGAAGGAAGGAATGAAGGAAGGGAGGGAAGGAAAGAGAAGGAGGAAAGGAAAGAAGGAAAAAAGGAAAAAGAAGAAGGAAAGAGAAAGAAAAATGAGTAAAGTCATGGCCCCTGGAATGGAGACCCAAGAGAAAACTCTACCAGGTGGGAAGCAAATGAAGAAGGTTTTGCTAAGGGGATATCTGAGCCGATTTGGAGGCTGATAGTCAAGTAACAGATGAAGGCTCCAGGGAACAGCATTACCCCAGAAGGAACAGTTTGAGCTAAGGGAAAGAGGCATGAGGAACCTTCTGGAAGAATTCCTCCATTTAACTGCCAAGGGTACTGGTGATTCATTCAGGGTTGATGAGGAAGGAAGGGTAGGTGTCCCATGATCAATATTCCAGAGAAAAAATAAGGGTCCTCTGTCCAGAGCCAGAATTCCAGGCTTCAGGGACCCTGGGGTTGGCCATGGGGAACATGTCTGACATTTGTGAGAATCTCTGAACCAGTCTTGTTGGAGCTGGGAGAGCCTTTCAGGGATTGTATTCGTTTCCTGTGGTTGCCATAATAAATCACCACAAACTGGGTGGCTTGAAATAACAGATGTCTATTCACTCATAGTTCTAGAAGCCAGAAGCCTGAAATCAAGATGCCAGCAAGGCCACACCCATCTGAAGCTCTGGGGGAGGATCCTTCTTTGCTCATTCCAGGTGGCTTCTAGAAGGTAGCTCCAGGCATTCCTTAGCTCATTTCTCCGCATCTCTCCAGTCTCTGCCTCTGTCTCCATGTGACTTTCTCCTCTGTGTACCTCAAACCTCTCTCTACCTGTTTTTTTATGTGTATATACATATTCATTCACACATACATTTTTTAAAATTTTGTTGAGACGGAGGTCTCACTATGTTGCCCAGGCTGGTCTTGAATGCCTAGGCTCAAGCAATCCTCCCACTTCGGCCTCCCAAAGTGCTGAGATTAAAAGCATGAGCCACTGCGACTGGCCTCTAGCTCTCTCTTGTAAGGGTTTCATGTCTGCCTAGATATCCCAGGATATCTCATCTACAGACCTTTAACTTAATTCCTTTTTTCCAAGTCAGGTCAGATTCCCAGGTACCAGGGTATGGACCTGCCATGGCGGACAGGGGCACTGTTCACCCTACTACAGGGATTGGCTCTTCAACCACCTCATCTTGAAGTTGGGGATACTGAGGCTCAGGTGCAAAAGGCTCTTGCCTAAGGCTAGTCAGTCGGTGGCACAGGGACCCAGGTACCCAGGATCCTCGTGCTGAAGCCACCACTGTTGTTACAGTTCAACATGTGTATTGCTTAGCCCAACAGGCCAGACATGTGTGTGTGTTGTGCATCCATCCACTCAGAGTACCCCATTCCACAGAGGAGAAAGAGAGACAGGCGCAAAGAGGTCTAGGAACTTGCCCAGTCCATCTGTGGGCCTATGCCCTCCCCTAGGAGCCCCTTGTATCCCGAACAGTCCTGGCACGTAGCAGTCAGTCCAGGGTTGCGAGTACCTTCAGGGGCATGGTCCTCTGCATGGCTCCGAGGCCTTGGTGTGCACAGTCTAACTGGGGAGATAGACACAGGCAAGATCGTTTCACAGGTTGCGGGGACAGGCCAGCCTGGGAGTGCAGGGGGACTTCTCACAGGAAAGAGGCCTGAGTTGAACCACCTCTAAAGAGGATAAAACCAACCAGAGGAAGAGGCCTGGGAAGAATGTTCTTGGCATGGCCAGGGAAGCAGGAAGGAGCATGGTGTATCCTGGGGACCACAAGCAGTTCAGTTTTGCTATAGTGACAAGCAGGAATGAGGCTGAGGGGGACAGAGCACAGACTGAGGCTTTGGACTTGCTTTCAAGGGTACTGGGGAGCCACTGAGGGTTTAAGCAGGAGAGACATCAGTTGAATTGTGTTTTAGAAAGATTGCTCTGGCCCCTTGGCTTGCCTTGCTTTGTGTCCTGGGCCAGGCCTCGGGAGGCCAGGGGTGGGTGGGAGTCTCCATAGAAACCCCTCCTGAGGGCACCAGGGGCTGTGTGCCTGGAGTTCTGGTCCCCCGTTTGGCAGGTGTGGGATGAAGGTACAAGTTGGGGCAGGAGGATCAGTGCCTGGGCAGCTCCTATTCTGTTCAAGAACCCCAGATCAGCCGGGCACAGCATTGCACCCCTATAAATCCAGCACTTTGGAAGGTCAAGATGGGAGGGTCGCTTGAGCCCAGGAGTTTGAGACCCACCTGGGCAGCATAGCGAGACTCTGTCTCAACAAAAAACATTTTTAGAGTTGTTTAAATTTCCCAGGCATGGTGGCACACACCTGAAGTCCCAGGTCTGGGGAGGCTGAGGCAGTAGGATGACTTGAGCACAGGAATTGGAAGCTGCAGTGAGCTATGACTGTACTATTGCACTCCACCCTGGATGACAAGGGGAGAACCTGTCTCTGAAAAAGAAAAAGAAAGAAAAAGAACCCCAGGTGCCAGAAGAAGCCTGGGGACATGGGGGGAAAAGGCCTGCAGATAGAATCTAGTCTGGTGACAATCAGGTGAGCTGGCAGGTGGTGGCCTGTGGGAAGATGCTAACAGGCCATTAAAGGAGGGGTCAGGTGGAACGTGGTCTGGAGCTGCTGGAAAGAGCCCACGGATGTGCCACACACTCCACCCCCACTCCTACTGCCTCAGCCTCCCCAGACCTGGGACTTCAGGTGTGTGCCACCATGCCTGGGAAATTTAAACAACTCCCACTTGAATGCCCTAAAGGCTCTGAGAAGTCCTGCAACAAAGACATCGTTAAAAATTTTGGTTTAACCCACTGCTTCTCAAACTCTTTGGATGCAAGTCAGTTTTTCCTTGGAACACTGATGCGCTCCCTTGTAATGAAGAACTGCAGAACTCATTTTGAGCAGTGCTAATGTAGAAGACGGGGCAGCAGACTCGGAGGGAGAAGGCCCGTGTCCATATGATCTTTGCAAGAGCACCTGCCACCTCTCTGGGCCTTTATTTCCTCCTCGCTACCTCCTATTCAACAGTTGTCTTGTGTGTGGCAGTGACCACATGGCCTCCCTGTAAAAGGGACCTGTGTTTCCACCCAGGGGTTCTAGTGCCTGGCACAGGGCCAGGCCCCGAATGAATACATGAATGAGAGCCTGAAATAAGAACTGCCTCTCCAGCGGAGTTATTATGGAATTAAGAAAATGAATGCCTGTGAGATGAGCTTGATGTTTGTAAACTTTAAAGCCCTGTTCACCTGGAAGGGGCAGGTTTTAAAATGCATGCTGTATTTCAGGGGGCCTTACCCCCTGCTGACTTGCCGTGTGCTCAAAATTCCACCATTAGTCATTCACTTGCCTGGAGCGCTGAAGGCCCCAATTAAAATGTAAATGTGTGACCTAGTGGTGTCTCCATTGAGCCACCAGCACCCCTGACAGGGCCTCATGTCATCATTGTAGGCAATTTGTTCACTAGATGAATCTGGCAGGAAATTGGTCTAGATGAGAGGACTGGAGCCAGAGAGCTCCCATGTGTAAGAAGGAATGTGGGGCATGAAACGCTGCTGGGCATTCTGGGGGGCCCTGGGGCGCATGGCTGGGCCGCTGTCACGCCACCATCCTCAACCAGACAGCCAGTCGGGGCTCGAAGGGGCCCCCCAGAATGGGAGTGAGCCTCTGGCCCGGTCTGTGGAGGGCGGCCGGGGACCCAGGGGTCTGGGTTGCACTCCGCAGGAAACCCAAGCAGCAGAGCCCTCATGCTGGGGACAGGCCATCCTGGCCAGCTGTGGGCTCAGGGCAGGATGCTCCCTCTGGGAAACAGAAAGAGAGGATGCTGATGGCCTCAGTCAGAATTGGGTCCTTCCCCCCAACCCCTTCTCCCCTCCCCATTCCCCCATACCCACCCTCATCTCCCACCAGCAGGCAGCCCTGCTGGCCAGTGGCTCCCCCTCCCTGGACCAAAGGGTGAGATGAGATTCCCTCCCCGTCACCGTGGGATCTTATCCAAAAGGGTTTGGGAGAAACGCTGCCTCTTGACCAGAGCCTATCCAATCTGCCCTAAGCAATCCTGGCAGCCCCGAGGAGGTAGCAGCTGGGGAAACTGAGGCTCCTCCTCCTCCATCAGTTTCTGTTCAAATGTCACTTTTCTAGCCACCCAGCTAAATCAGCCCCTCCCTTGGCTCTGCGACAGCAGCCTCGTTATTTCTTTCAGGGCATTGTGTCACCAGCTGACACTACCTTGTCTATTGATGAACCTTGTTCGTCATCTCTCACCCCTACTTGAATTGAAGCTCCCTAAGCACAGAGACCCACATCCAGCCAACGTCTTGCACACAGTAGGCATTTCATAAGTATTTGTCAATCAAATGAAGGAAGTAAGAACAGGGGCCCAGAGATGGGGAAAGTCTTTCTCAAGGTCATTGGAAAGTAAGGCCGGGCATGGTGGCTCACGCCTATAATCCCAGCACTTTGAGAGGCTGAGGTGAGAGGATTGCCTGAGCCCACAGGTTTAAGACTAGCCTGGGCAACTTGGCAAGACCTCATTTCTACAATAAATCAAAAAATTAGCCAGGCATGGTGGCGCATGCTTGTAGTTCCAGCTATCTGGAAGGCTGAGGTGGAAGGCTTGCCTAAGGTCAGCAGGTAGAGACTGTGGTAACTGTGAGAGTGCCACTGCACTCCAGCCTGGATGACAGAGTGAGACTCTGACTCAAGGAAAAAAAAAAAAGAGATTCAGTGGAGGGTTAACTTGAGAACCCAGACCCCTGTACCCCCAGGCCAGGGTTCTTCCAGGCTGCGTCCCCAAGGTAACTGAGAGTGCCTGCCTTCTTCCACCTACCACCCAAAAAGAGGGACAGTTACTCCAGGGGCCCCAGACATGTACCCCACCACCCTCAAGCAATTATTTCCAGATGTGAACCAGGGCTCAGCAAATTTTTTCTGTAAGTGGTCAGATACTAACTACTTTAGGCTTTATGGACCATTAGAGACTCTGTCATGACTATTGGATTGTGTTATAGCACCGAAAAAATAGCCAGAGACACTATGTAAATAAATGGGCGTGGCTGTGTACCAATAAAACTTTATTTACAAAAGCAGGCAGTTGGCCAAAATCAAATCTGCCAAGTAAAATTTAGGACACCCAGTTAAATTTGGATGTTAGTGTCCCATATTTTACCTGCAACCCTAGGCTGGTGGTCGCAGTTTGCTGACCCCATGGCATAGATACTGGGTTGATGTGGACCTCAAAGTGACAGGAAAGAGAACAATCGTCATGTTGCCTGCTGCGTGGGTGGCACTGGGCTGGGCACCTTCCTTGTATGATCTCATTTGTCTTCCCAGAGGCCCTGTGAGGTGAGACACAGGCCCCCATTTTGCATGTGAGGAAATGGGGACTCAGAGAAGAAAAGTCAGGAGTTCTGGTTCCCATAGCTGGGCAGGGACAGAGCCAAGACCCAAATCTGGGACAGTCCAGATCGAAAGCCTGCACCCTCTTCCACCAGTCTCGCTTCAAGATGTGAAAACCAAGGCTCAGAGAGGTAAAGTGATGGGTCCAGGGCACACAGCAATGGGGAGGCCCATGTGGGGCCAGGAGGAAAGGCCTTCTAGCCTCTACCCCTGAGCTTCATCCAGCACTTCTGTGTATGAGCTTGTGTTGTTGTTGACCTCTCTGGTGTGTGTGTGTGTATGTGTGTGTGTGTGTGTGTGTGTGTCACATGCACACATGGGAGTTGAAGCCCAGGAGCCAGTCTGTTTCAAGGGGGCGGGGTCCTGTCTTGCCTCGTGTGTCACCATAGCCTGGGAGCAGATGAGATGCTGGAAGGTGGTAATTGGGCGATCGACAGGTTCATTCCACCAGGGATCCTCAGCCTCAGCACTGCTGACATTTTGGGCTGAACGATTCCTGGTTGCGGGTGCTCTCCTGGGCATTAGGATGTTTAGCAGCATCTCTGACCTCTACCTGCTTGATGCCAGTAGCACCCACCAGTTGCATGAGACAACCAAAGATGTCTCCTCTAATTGAGAACTACTGAATCTGGCTGTCTGAGGTTTGAACCCCCTCAAGGGCCTCACCAGGGAAGCTGTCTTCATCCTCTTCTCTAGAGGCCCAGGGATCTCCTCAGGCCTCTGGCAGAGACATCCTGGGCATCCAGAATGGAAACAGGAACTGTTAGGAAGCCCTGGAAAGCAGAAGTAAAGGTTTGTCTTGGCCAAGCTGTGACAGGAGTCGCCATGAGCACAGAATGCAGTGGTGGCCATCACAGCCTTGCATTCCATAGGCAGCAAGCCACGGTCAGAGTCAGGGGTTCCTGCACATGCCTGTGTACCCCGTCACCAGGAGCTTGTTCTGGGGCCTCTCCTCATGGGCCTGAGTGGACTCCAGAGGGTGGACCTAGAGTCTGCCTTTGCCATGTTTCTCAGTCTATCCAGCTCTGTTCCCCCAGCAGGTGCTTGGGGCCAATTCCTGAAGACCCCTCAGAGGGAACTACGTGAAAAGAATTGGGGGCCCAGGGCTGATGGCAGGGGAGGTAGTGGGAGAGGACTTGGGGCGCATGAATCCTGCCACGTGGGTGGCTGACTTCTTTGCGTCAGGCTGGTCTGGTGGAGACAATGACCTCACCTGCTTGGAAGAGCCCTTGGCGGCTGCTCGGATCTGGGGTCGGGGAGGGGTCCCGAGGGCCAGACAGAGCGGAGCTTGGGGGCTGAGAACACCTCCCCCCAGCCTGGCTGCAGCCCAGCGCGGCTGCCTGTGGTCTGGCCGGGGAGCAGGGGACAGACCTCCCCCATGGCTGGCACTCACTCAGCGGTCTCTTCCCAGCCATGGCGGGGAAAGTGAGAGGGGCTGACGTGGGGCTGACCTCACACCCACTCCCCCTCCTCCAGTGCCTCCCTCGGGGGTTCCCCCCGCTGCTGGGAAGCTGGACCTCCTGGGGGGCACTGGGGGAAGGGGAGATGAGCAGAGAATGTAGCAGGCTGGATGGAGTGGGGGGCTCTGGGGACCAGGAGAGGGGAGACAGAAAGACCCTGCACACCCCAGTGCCTTCTCTGCAGGCTCCAGGAGATGTGAGGTTTCCCTTGGGAAGGTCGCCACGTGGGAGGGCTAGTGAGAGTCCTAGAAATGAGGAAGGATGGATGGCCTTTGTGGGCAGGGTAGGAGGAGGCAGGCAGGATACCAACATTCAGATCTAAGTGGCATTATCACATCTGCTTCTCTCAGTGGCCATGTGACAGTCATGAGACAGATGAGGAAACTGAGGCACAGAGAACTTAAGAAACCTTCCCAAGCTCCCACAGCTGAAAAGGACCAAGCCAGGATTCAAATCTAGATGTTTCGGAGCCCTGACCCCATGCTGAGCGCTATATGTCAGCTCTTCAGATTCCAAATCAGCCGCTCTGAAGTGGGACCAGGATTCTGTATTTCGAAGCTTCCAGGGGTGTAGACACACCTGTGCTCTACTTAGTTTACATAGCAGAGCATGACTAAGGGCCAGGCACAGGCCTTTAATATGTGGAAGCTGTTATTGCTATTACAGTACCTACATAAAGTACCTATCACGTGCTCTGTGCATAGTAGGTGCTCAATAAACAAGAGGTGCTTGTGAAACGTGATCATATAAAGAGCCTGGTGAATTCTAGAGCTCTGTATAAAAATACAATTGGAGTGAAATGGACTTAGAAGAGTCAAATCTGAAGAAGTTAAGGAACACTTCATGGAGGAGGTGACAATTGGCCTTGAAAGACCAGAAAGAATTTTCTGCATAGCAGAAGAGAAAGGGCCTTCTAGACAAAGGTTCTATGACATTTAACAGACCTCCAAGCTACTGTCATGGCTAAAGGGAAGCAGTATGGAGAAGATATGCTCAGAAGTTCAGTTGAGCAGGACAAGCTACATCGTTTGCAAGATGGAAATGCCGAGCCTCTTGCTCAAAAATGATCTAGAAAGGATTGACAGTAGCAGGAGTGGGGGCGGGAGGGATTGGATTGGCAGTAGTGGGAATCTGCTGGGGAAGGGGGGGCACGCCTCATCAACAAGGGTATCTGCAAAATGAACACTTGTATATCTAACCCTGAATTACTCCACATCTTTAAAATAAAAAAGATTGAGAGGTGTAATATGGCAACAGCAGAGTGCAGGGCTCTTCTGCATGAGGGTCCTGGGCTGCTGCCCAGGCTACACACACATGAAGTTGGCCTTGGAGTCGGGAACAAGACTGGTCCACAAGGCAGGGTTGGTGTTGGTCTGTCAGCAGCCTGAGCAGGAATCTTGAAGGCTCTTGAAGTGAGGAGGTGATTTGGTCAGACTGGAAGCCTCGAGGCTGTGGCAGCGGTGTAGGAGAGAAGTAACAGGGCGCTGCTGGGATGTAAAGGGGCGGGGATGACCTTGGGCCACGTGGAGGCCGATTTGGACACATTGGGTGCTGGTGGCTCGCAGGTGTTAGGAAGGTGTGGGTGGATGTATTAGTGTCCCAGGGCTGTGGTAACACATTACCACAAATTGGGTGGCTTAAAACAGTAGACAGCCAGGTGCAGTGGCTCACCCCTGTAATCCCAGCACTTCGGGGGGCTGAGACAGGAGGATTGCTTGAGCCCAGGAGTTTGAGACCAGCCTAGGCAACATGGTGAGACCTCGTCTCTACAAAAACTAGCGGGCTCTGGTGGCATATGCCTGTAGTCCCAGCTACTTGAGAGGTTGAGGCAGAAGGATCACCTGAGCCCAGGAGGTCAAGCCTGTGGTGAGTTGTGATTGTGCCACTGCCCTCCAGCCTGGGCAACAGAGTGAAACTCTGACTCAAAAAAAAAGAGAGTGAGAGAGAGGAAAGAAGGAAGGAAGAAAGGAAAAAACCAATAGCTATTTACTCTCTCAAGGTTCTGGAAGCCAGGAGACTGAAATCCAGGTGTGGCAAGGCCAGGTTCCCTCCAGAGGCCCCAGGGGAGGAGCCTTCCTTGTCTCTTCCAGGTTCCAGTGGCCCCCGGTGTTCCTCGACTTGCTGCTGCCTCACTCCAGTCTTTGTTTCTGCCTTCATATGACCTCCTCCTTTGTGTGTCACTTATAAGGATACTTGTCCTTGGATGTAGGGCTCACCCAGAAATCCGGGATGATCTCACTTCAAGATTCTTAACTGAATTACATCTGCAAAGATTCTTTTTCCAAATAAGGTCGCACTCACAGGTTCCGGGGACTAGGACTCAGCCATATCTTTTGGGGGGGCCACCATTCAGCCCCCTACAGCAGGCGACACAGGTGACGGCCCTGTCTGAGATGGAATGAGGAGACTGAGAGTTCTGAACCCATGGGCTGCCCGCGCCTGGTCCTTGCCTGTGACACACTCCTCATGTGCACAGAATGGTCCTTCTGGGGAACTGGGAGGCTTCCAGCTGGCCCGCTGGGGCTGGAGAGGTGGGGCCTGGGTGAGAGAGCCAGGAAAGAGCCTGCTGACAGGTAGGGCCCTTCCCGGCTTTGATTCATTGACCGTCTGGGCAGGAGCTGGACGCAGCCGCTAGGAATTACAAAAATGCCTCATGCATATTTTCCTCCAGCTGGTGGTTTTGTGCTGGGTTAACCCCCGCTGGGCCCCCATCCCATTGCTTGTCTGTGTCTGGAGCTCTCCCTCTGGACCCCCCCCAATCCTAGACACCCTCTCTTTATACCCCTTCCCCTGGCCCCCCCTCATTGACGCTTGGCTGGAGTGGGCAGGGCTTGACCATGTCCTCATAATTGAAATTTTTGGCCCCTGAAATGAGTCCAAAGCAGGGTGGTGCCTCCCCCAAGTGAAAGGGATGGATTCAAGCTGGGGCATCTGCAAGGGCAGGAGGAGGCGTGGGGAGTGTCCCGGATGCTGAAGCCAGTGACCAATAAAGAAATTTCTGTCCGGGTCCCTGAGGACCCAAGAGGCCTTGGAATGAGACAGAGACTCAAATTCCTGTCCCAGTCAGGATACCTTCCTTCCTGCCCCCTCCTCTTGGCATTCCTCAGGGACCACCCGGTCTCCCTCCAGCAGTCACAGACACCTCCAGGACAGAGGAAGTTCCTCACCGATGAAGGGCTTTTAGAATCCTGGGGGTAGGGTGGAAGCTTCTGAGCCATATTCAGTCTCTGCCTTACATTCAAAGATTTGCCCTTAGGTCAGGCCAAAGCCCTAATTTGTGTCTGTGTCATCCTGGCCCCTTGTAGAATCCCCTTCACTGACCGTACCTTAGTCCATTTTCTGTTATGTAACAGAATATCACAGACTAGGTAATTTATAAAGAAAAGTTTATTTGGCTCACAATTCTAGAGGCTGTGAAGTCCAAGAGCATGGCACCAGCATTTGGTGAGGACCTTCTTGCTGTGTCATGATATGGCAGAAGTCATCATATGGCCAGAGACAGGGAACATGCATGTCAGCTCAGGTCTCTCTTCCTTTTCTTATAAAGCCACCAATCCCATCATGGGGGCCCCACCCAGATGGCCTAATCTAATCCTAATTACCTCCCAATGGCCCCATTACCAATCAACATATGAATTGGGGGATTAAGTTTCCAAGACATGAAATTTGAGGGACACATTCAAACCATAGCAGGATGCATTGGATGTTGGCATCATCTTTTGCAAGAACACCTGCAGAAGCAGCTTCCCAGGAATCCACCTGCCTACGAGTGGGGCCCATCATGTCACAGGCTACCCACCATGGGTCTCTAGGGAGAAATTTCCTTTCGAACCCAGACCCAGGACAGTTTTTGCTTCCCCGAGGCTCCTCTTTTCTGATGATGAGAATCACATAGCAAGATCACATTTCCCTTTTTCTTTTAGCTGCCAGGAATCTCAGAGCCAAATCTGAAGCTCAGCCATGGTAATTATGTGGCCCCTTGTGATCTGAAACACTTATTTTCTTTCTGTGGTTGTAATTTTCTCACTCTGTTTATATCTTCTCTGATCTTGATTCTTCATCTATTTTATCAGTATTTTTATTATGTTCCTTCTGCTGTAAGCTGCTTTACATACTGTTTAGAAAAAAGAGGACAATAAGTAGGGAAATAAGTGCATTGTGGCTCCATGGTGATGTTAATCTTTATTGCTTAAAATGTGGTTGTTTAGCATAATAAATGAATTATGCTACTGCGTCTCTTTGGATCTAGAACAGAGGTTACCTGGGACTCTCTTTCTTCCTCTATTAACCCTTGAGTTCCTGGGTTGTAAGGCCTGGTACACAGAGGCCCTTACCAGTCTTGACTAGGTGTGTGGACAGGTGATGACTGCGAAGATGAGAAAACATCAAGAGCAACCCTCACAAGCTGAGTGATGTTAGGATTACCCCTTCGCCTCCCTGGACCTCAGTTTCCTCATCTGTGAAATGTAGAGAGGAGCCAGCTTCACCCTGAGAGTAGTCAGGAGGATCTCATGAGATGGGAAAATGCTTTGTGAACTGTAAAGCTCAGTGCCCCAAAGAGCCCATGGGTTTGTGTATCCTGCAGGATATGTGCTGACAACTGTCCTCTTAGGATGGCAGTGGGGGTCCGATGCCTCGCTGACTCCACCACATGCCTGAATTCAGCGGGCCTCTCTATCCCTGTGTCCTCTAGGCCTGGGCCCCAAGTTTTCATCAGGGGATTAATCAGCTGGGATGTTTGTCTGCCCTGCTGCCCCCTCCCCCTCAACCTGGATGTGGTCTGGGACTCAGGACTGTCAGAAGCCTCCTTTCCACATTCACTGGGGGAGAACAAGCCCCTTTCTCCAACAGAGGGTCAGAGATGCAGTCTATTTTGCCCACCTACCCATGGATGGACCAGCTGTGTCTCGATTTGCAAGGCATTTCTGTCATCCTTCTTGTTGGCGCCTTTGGACAACCTTGTGAAGTAGACAGGATGGTATTCACCACTGATTATTCTTGCAGCTTTAAAGATAAGAAGGTAGCATCAGGCCCAGGACCCCGGCCTCAGGGACAGGGCCTTCCCAGCAAAGCCAGCACCTCCCTTCCTCCCACGGAGTGCTGGTTTTCACCTCTTATTTGAAGGGTGACCTAATAACCAATTAACAGGCCTTTGTTCTATCTGGTCAGGGCAGGACCTCATGCAAGTTGGAGAATTCCCCCAGCAGAGGCAGGGAGAGACCCTAATACCCTGGACCCCAGCCAGCCGTGGAAGACCCAAGCTAGGATCTGACAGCCTTGTAATTCCCTCCCTCTCTGTACTTCAGTGTTTGTTTTGTTTTCCTCTAGTTTCCTAGTGAAGGTTTCTTTTGAAAAACTTCAACCTTGTCTCCCTGAGTGAAAGGGAGGGAGGGGTGCTTCCAGCCCTGGGCGTTGGGAGGACGTTGGCAGGGTGTGGCTGAGGGCCTGGAGCTGCACTTCTGGGGGAAGACTCCGAAACAGCTGTGGGCTGCTGGCTGCTCCCTCTCAACAGCTGCCTGTGGCCCTCAGCCATTTGGACTCGTGAAGAATGAGATGAAAGTGCAGGGTGGCCTTTCTCCAACATTAATGTGCACACAAATCACCTGGGATCTTGTTAATGGACAGATTCCGATTCTGCAGGTCTGGGGTTGGGGGTGAAGCCAAAATTCTATATTTCTGTTTTTGTTTTTTGAGGTAGGGTCTCACTCTGTCACCCAGGCTGGTGTGCGGTGGCATACTCACAGCTCACTGCAGCCTCCAACTCCCAGGCTCAAGTGATCCTCCTGCCTCAATCTCCTGAGTAGCTGGGACTACAGGTACATGCCACTACACCCAGCTAGTTTTTAAATCTTTTGTAGAGATGGGTCTCACTGTGTTGCCCAGGCTGGTCTCAAACTCTTGGGCTCAAGGGATCCTCCTGCCTCAGCCTCCCAAAGTGCTGGAATTCCAGGTGTGAGTCATTGTGCCTGGCCAAGATTCTGCATTTCTAATCAGCTCCCAGGTGAGGCTAAGTGTGCCACGCTGTGAGTTCAATCCCTTCATTTCACAGAGAGCAGAGGGGACCACAGCTCAAGCCCCTTGCTGACTCCTAGGGTGAAGGCTCTCCCTGCCTTGACCTCACCATCTTCTGTGTGCCTGGTTCATCCTCCTGGATGGGATACTTTATCATCCCGACCAGCCTGTGAGCTTCCAGAAGGCATAGACTATGTCTAATCATCTTTGGCAGTGGCACAGGACCTGACACTTATAAACATTCAGGAATGAACAAGTAGGTAACTCTCAGAAATGCTACCCAGATTCCCCAGATGAATCTTGGCTGGAGAAGCCCCAGACCCAAACCCCAGAGCAAAGCATGGGGGGACATTTGGGACCATTCCAGAGCCTCAGTGTCTGTCTCTTCCCAGTTCTGATCTTGTATTCCCCAAGGAAGAGGCCCCAGGAGGCTGGGAAGATGGTTGCAGTGGAAGGGGTCCCCAAGCATGAGGCAGGAGGAGGGATGGCATTGTCCAAAAAGCCTGATGGAGAAGCTGTCAGCGCAGGTGGGGTCAGTCTTGGCTCTGGCCCCGGCATCCTATGTGATTCTGAGCAGGACCCTTTACCTTCCTGTTCTGTTCTGTCCCTCTGGACAGTCAATGGGCTATTCCCAGGTATCAGAGACCTTAGCAGCTGGTGTCTCCTAGGCCCTTGAAGTTCCATGTAGGGGAACGTGTGAGATTTGGTGGTAAAGTGTGGCCCTC
Organism: Tarsius wallacei; assembly: GCA_963574415.1. Taxonomy (NCBI): domain Eukaryota; kingdom Metazoa; phylum Chordata; class Mammalia; order Primates; family Tarsiidae; genus Tarsius; species Tarsius wallacei. The sequence continues at coordinate 16,667 of CAUYQG010163786.1, forward strand.
ATGGCCCCAAACACTTTAGGTGACCCTGAGCATGGGTTTTGCATTTCTGAGCCCTCATGTCCACCTCTGGAGAACGAGAATGATAACTCGTGAGGACACTGTGAGAGTTCTATGAGGGGAGGGAGAGCACTAGGATGCCACATGACACTCTCTTACTTCTGATCAGTCCATCCCTTCCCTTGGTAGCACCCCACAGTCTGAACACCGCCCACCTTGTCCTGCCCGGTGCCAAAGTCTCGCCCATCTGCCCCCATCCATGCCAGCGCCCTTGTCTGAAGAGCGACTCTCCTCCACCTTCCTGCCCCCTCCTCCCTGCTCCTGCCCTTTGCTGAGCTGAGTTGCATTCAGCTGGTGCCTGGGAGAGTGATGGTCCCAGCCCTCCCAGCCCATCTCCCCACATCAGCACACTCTGGAGAGCTAGTCAAGAGCAGATTCTTTATTCATTTCTCTTTTTTCTTTAAAAAAAAAAAGTATTCCTTCGGTATAAAAAATAAATATTTTAAATATGACATTGAATAAATAAAAATAATCTGTCAGTATGAAACATCCCCACAGGGTACATTCATCAAAGAGGAATTTGTCATCCAAGGCCAAGTCCTTTCCAGTGGAAAGGAAGGAGGGAAACCTCTAAGGCCACATGGTGGGCCACTGAGCTACCACATGGGTGGGAGATAAAGCCAGGTGCCAGGATTGGTTGGGAACGGGAGATGATTCTCAGGTGGGAACTCTGTACCAGCTGAAGGGAAATTGCTACCTCGCTGGGTTCCGGGGATCCAGCCCCACATGCCACGTCTACTCTGGGAAAGCCAGCAAACTGGGGCTGGACTGCTTAGGTCAGGGTGGAAGTCCCCACAACTGGGGACAAGGAAAAGTCAAGGAGGACAAGGAGAGACAAGTAAACTAGCAGTGCTTTTTTTTGTTTAAATTGCTAAATAATAAATAAGGGCCCTAATACTTCTCTCTTGATAAACTGCTCCTCCCTCCCACTCTGGCCCAGACCCAGGTGTGGTCAACGCCAGCAGATAAGGAAGGAAGAAAGACACAGGCGTCTGCCCCGCAAAGCTGTTGTGCAGGAAGGCTCTCTGGTACGGTGATGCTGCAGGTGCTGACCTGCTGGACTGATCTAGAAAGAGCACAGAGGACGGGTGTCGAGGGGCAGAGTCCAGGCTGGCAGGAGAGCATCGCCCAGTGGTCACGTGGGCAGTGAGGAGAGAATGCTCTCAGTTTCTGAGCCCAAAGAGGCTGCCAGGTGGGCCCAGCTCAGAGCATCCGAGTCCACAGGGAGATGAGGTGATGGGTGAGCAGGCCACAGGCCATGGAATCAGCAATTCTGGTTTTCAGACAGGTTTGTCCTTCTTGAAGCCCAGCTTGAGGGAGTGCAGCCAGCCCCAAGCCAAGCCTCATGGGATGGGGGGGCAGCCCCTGCAGTCCCAGGCAAGGGGGAGTGTGACCCATATTTCAACAGCCATACTGGGATGGACAACCCCTACCCCTGCCCCCACTCAGGCCACAGGACCTGCCCACCCACCATCCAGGTAAAGTGCTTAGAGAATGACAGAGAAAGGTGCAAAGTGAGTGTAAAGTACGATAATTAGTACCGTAATCTTGTCGGCTGCACTGTGAGGACAGCCCACTCTGGGTTTGAGAAGAAGCCAGAACACTGCTCTAAGCAGCTGCCCCAGCTCTCCCTCCCCTGCTCTCAGACTGGAGGGCGTTTCTCCACTTGCCTGGCCCCAGCACAAAGGAAGAGATCGGGTTCCCTGCCTGGGAGCCCAGACATGGGTGGGATAGGGAGGGAGGTGGGGCAGGAGGGCCCGCAGCTTCCTGGTCTGAGTCCCAGGCCTCTCTCCCCTCCTCTCTGGAGCAGGGGGCAGCTGATTCCCCCAGACTGCCCCGACGAGGTCTTGTCCAGCCAGGCCCTCGTGCCCTCTGTGGGAACACGCTGGGTGCTGGGTCAGGAATGTTCCAGGGCCTCTCAGCTGCTAGTTCAGAGGCAGCATGGGAAACAAGGAAACAGTGACAGGCCACTGGGGCTGCCTTGCCCACTGCTTGGGGAACACCATTTCAACCACGAAGGGTGCCCCTCACAGCACAATGCCAGGGTGTGCCCCAGAACACAGTGTGAACAGCTAGCTCCCAGGCACCAAGAACAAAAAGCACCCGGCCACTCCACAAACTGGCCCAGCCCCTGAAGCCTGGATCCTGACACCCCAAAGCGAGTTCCCCACCCTCACCCAGGCCTCAGATCCTGACCCTTCACTCTGAGCTTCACTTGTAAGGCTTACTCCACTTGCAACATTGTCAACTTCCAGACCAGACCCTGCCAAGCCCTGGCCCTGGCTTCTTGGAAAGGGCCATCATAATATTTTTGTTGAATAGGGAGCAGGGAAAGGGGACTTAACTTTGCCATTTAAAGCACCAATAAGTTAATATAAATAGGACATCATAATAAATAGAAATCATGCTGGGTCAGACACACAGCACTCCTGGATCTCAGGCTGCCCTGAGACCCTGACCTCAAGTTCTGCCGTCCCCTTGCGCTGGGGACCAGCAAAGGCCTCTGGTCCCCCTCAAGTACCTTGTGTGACCTCACATGGCCTCCGTGGGCCTCAGATGTGAACTGCTACTCTGAGCTATCCCGCTCCTCCTTCCAGACCCTCGCCTAGAGGAAGACTCTGGGTCCTTTAGAACCTCCTCACCTGAATTCCCGACCTGCCCCTGCCTTGCCCACCTCCACAAAACCTACCTGTGGGTCCAGCCACCAGACCCTGGCCGCTCTAGGCTGCAGGAAAGACTGCAGGAAAGAAGAGGCCGCCAAGGGTTTCAGGACCACTCCACTTTCCAGCATCTTCCTCTTCAGACCCAAAGGTGACTTCTCTGCCTCCCCGAGCCTGAACGCCAGTGACCTCCTCCTGGAGCCTTCCACCTGACGGTCCTTAGGCCCGCGTGCTCTTCTCTTGCTCAAGAGAAGACAGCATCCTACCCCAGACCCCTCTCTTTATCTTCCACTTGCTAAACCTCTAAGGGACAAGAAGTCCCTTGGGAACTCTGCCCCTCTGACCCACCCAAGTCCAACCAAGCTCTCCAAAGTCTACTTAAGCGGGGCAGCAAAGGCACAGATGGTGGTCTTTTGCTGGGGGCCGGGCAACTCCCCTGAGCCCTGCTGTCTCGCCCTGTGGTCAGGGCTGCTGGAGACAACGTGTGCGGTTTGCTCACAGTGCAGAGTGAGCAAGGAGCTCGGGGACAAGTGGGGGCAGAAGTCTAGCCTGTGCTCCCCTTGCTAGTCCGACACCCCTGTCGCAATCTGCCAGAGGAAGGGTGCCTTCTCATTGGGCTGGCTACAGACCCCGCCTATGGAAGGTTCAGCTCTTCTCGGCCTCATCACAGCCCACCCTGGAGTGCAGTGGACTGGCCAGGAGCCCCTCAGGGTCTGCCAGAAGCTCCCATTTGGGTTGAGTGATGCCCCAGGCCCCAAATACCCTTTGAGAGCCCTCCCACATGTGGATCCACTCCTGAGACCCCTCGGTTCATGGCACGCTTCGGGATGCCCTGCCTAGAAGGCCTGGGCCACCACGACGATGACCTGCTTATACTTCGCCAGAAGCTGACAGCCCAGCTTCTTCTTCTGGAAGACCTCCTTGCCCGACGTGTCGGGGCCGTAGGTCACGTTCACATGGCCCACGTGGTACTTGGTGCACAGGCGGCACAGCACATTGCTGAGGAGGCCCCGCAGGATGTCCGCGGTGGCGTTGAGCTTGCTGTGGAGGCCCAGGGCGCTGGGGTTGAGGACCTTCTGGTCCCGGGTGATGTTGCCCAGGGAGGCGCCAAGGTACGCGGCGATGCGGTACAGCTCCACCAGCTTGGCCTTCTCCGTGCCGTTGGTGTGGAAGGGCGGGAAGTCTGTCACGTTGGGGCCGCACAGCTTGTCCAGGTTGTTGGGGAATGGCTCCCCCTGGGCTGTGTACTGAGGAGCAGAGCGGCAGAGGGGAGGTGATGTGAGAGTCAGGGGTCCGTGTTCTGGCCCTGCCACCAGCCCTCTGGGCAAGGTCTTGGGCCTCAGTTTCCCTACCCATGGAGACCCAACTCCTTGCCCTGTAGGCATCTAGAATTGCCACGAGAGAAAGAAGTAATCATAATGGGAGCGCCTACCTGTGATGAAGATCAGGGTCTAGACCGTGCAAGCTGTCATCCTTGTCATCATCATCATTACCACCACCGTCACCATAAGGGAACAGCAGGGAAAATGTGGCATCTTGCCTCAGCTGGGGTACCATGTACACTGTACTTCCGTCAGCCGCATCACCCTCTTCCTGGGCATCCTTCCACACCCAGATGCCTGAACACCCTCAGCCCACTGTTTCTTGACAGCACCTCCCTGTCCACCTCATGCCCGTTTTCCCTCCGCCTCTCGCTCCACAAGGCAGAGTGAGAAGTGCTGGGTCCCCACCTTCCCACCCAGCTCCACCCTCACAAATTAAGCACCCTGGACACGTGTGGGGAGGAAGCAGTGAAGTCTGGGAGTAGTTTAACTAAACTCCCTGTTCTCTCCTTCCAGCTCCAAATGAGTCCCCTCAGCCGAGTGCTGATATTTGCAAGCCCCCTCCATGCAACCCCCCCTTGGTATCCCGGGGCAACTTACATAGAGAATAAAGAGGGCATTGGCACTGCCATTAAGCTGCACCAGTTGGTTCCTGATCTGGTTCATGAGGTTGCTGTGACATGGGTGGCGAGTGGCACAGGTGGCATTGACAGGAGTGATGGGGAGGGGGCTCCCCGCCCCGTGTTTCCAGTGCAGAACCAGCAGCAGGGGCATGACTCCTAGGGACAGGCAGGAAGGAGCCATGAGCAGAAAGGTGGGGAAGGGCAGCCTAGGGTCACAGCACACTGGACCAGGGTCAGCAAGGGGCTCACGAGAGGGGACCCCATACTCCCTCGCCATCTCTAGCTGTCTTCCCAGGGCCTAGTTGTCACTCTGCTGCTATATCTGTTTCTGGCTCCTATCTCTCCTCTGGAGTGAGGACAAGGGGACAGGACACGAGCCGTTGCCACCAATAGAAAGCTGGGTCCAGGGGAGCCCCAGCCATCTAGCCCTTTCCCTCAAGAAGGCAAAAGCCCCGAGGGCTCCAGGAAAAAGGAAACTCCTCCTTCCCACTTCTCAGGATGGACCAACTAAATCAGCATGGCTTCCTGCTCACTAATCTGTTGCAGCCCAAATCTCCCAAATCAGGTGCCCGTAGGGACAGGGGGGCAGTGGGTCCTTCTGCCAACACTCTTCTCCCTCCCAAACTTGCCATTTGATTCTGGCTCCGTGGGCCAACTGCCCCCTAATTCTGCTACCCTCCTCTCATCTTCTCCATCTCTGTCCTTCCTAGTGTGGCCACTCTCCTACCTGGGACCTGAAACTTTACCCCGATTCTGCGGGGCTGTCCCCATTCTCCACCCCCAAATCATCAATGAAAATGTTCTGTCTCCCCAGCTCTGAAGCCTCTGACTCCACATACTCTCTCTTCTGTCTCTAGTTCCTTGCCCTAGGTCCTGGGTTGAGACAAATAGAATCTAAGGGTCCCACATGCCACTCCCCTACCAACGCCTCTCCCCCCCCCCCCC
>CAUYQG010163789.1:0-18863 GCA_963574415.1 Tarsius wallacei
TGATCAGTGTGAGAAGGCTTTTGACAGAGTTTACAAGGTATAGTTAGAATTATATTGCCCACAAAGAGGGATAGTTTAACTTCCTCTTTTCTTATTTAGATACCCCAATTTCCTTCTCTTGCCTGATTACTCTGGCTAGGATTTCCAGCATTACCTTGAGCAGGAGGGGTGAGAGTGGGGAACCTTGTTTCCTTCCCATTTTTAGAGAGAATATGTCCTGCTTCTGCCCATTGAGCAAAATGTTGGCTGTGGTTTTATCATAGATGGCTCTTACTGTTTTGAGGAGTATTCCTTCTATGCTCAGGTGCCCAAGGTTTTTCAGCAAGAAGGGATGCTAGATTTTGTTGAATGCTTTTTCTGCATCTAATGATATAGTCCTGTGGTTCTTGGTTTTACATCTGTTAATGTGCTGAATTATATTCATGGTCTTGCAAATGCTGAAACAGCTCTACATCCCAGAAGTGAAGTCCACCTGGTCATGGTGGATGATCTTTAAGATGTATTGTTGGATCCAATTTGCTAGAATCTTGTTTAGAATGTTCGCATCTATGTTAATCAAGGAGATGACCTGTAATTCTCTTTCTTTGTGGTGTCTTTGCAAGGTTTGGGTATCAGTATGATGTTAGCTTCATAAAATGAGTTGGAGAGAATGCTCGCATTCTCCTTTGCCTGGAATACTTTCAATAAGATTGGTATCTTCTCCTTCTCGTGTGTCTTATAGAATTCAGTTGGAAAACCATCTGGTCCGGTGCTTTTTTTGTAGGGAAATTTCTTATGACTGAGTTGATTTCCTGGATTGTTATTGGTCTGTTTAGAATTTCAGATTTTTCTTGTTTCAAACTTAGGAGGTTATGTGGTATCAAAAAGTCCTTCATTTCTTTTAGGGTTTCTAGCTTATTTTTGCATATAGGTGTTCATAGTAATCTCTGATAATCTTTTGAATTTCTTCAGGGTCAGTTGTGACTTCGCCTTTTGCATTTCTAGTTGTGTTTATTTGGATTTTCTCTTTTTTAAAAGTCAACCTGGCTAGGGGTTTGTCGTTTTTTTATCCTTCAAAAAATTAGCTTTTTGTCTTGTTGATCCTTCCTATAATATTTTTGTCTTGGATATTCTGCAATTTTTTATATTATCTTGGTAATCTGGATTCTTCTGATGAAGTGAGGATTTAGAAAATCTTGTCTTTGAAGCTCCTTTAGGTGTGATATTAGGCTGTTTACTTCTGATCTTTCTGTTTTCTTGTTATGTGCATTGCAATCTTATGAATTTTCCTCTTAACATAGGTTTTGTGACATCCCACAGTTTCTAATAAGATATGTCTTGTTTTAGTTTGTTTCCAGGAATCTTTTTTCTCTGTCTCAATTTCTGTGTTGACTCAGATGTCATTCAGCAGCGTGTTGTTTAATGTCCATGTCATTGTGTGTTTTGAGGGGATCTTGTTTGTGTGATATTTATTTTTATTCCACTGTGATCCAAGAAGATGCATGGATTTTTTTGTCTTGGATATCCTGCAATTTTTGATATTATCTTGGCACGTAACATCATTAAGTGTACCTTATCTCAAACCAGGCAAAGTGGAGACCAAAGGGAGGCCCAAACTTTACCTGTATGATGACCACTAAATGCATGGTATTACTTTGATCTTTTGAAATTTGTTCACACTTGATTTATGTTCGAGAATGTGATTTGTCTTGGAGTATATTCCATGTGCTGATGAGTAGAATGTATACTCTGTAGATGTTGAGTGGAGCATTCTGTATATGTCTATTAAATCCATTTGATTGAGCATTAAGTTGTGATTCTGGATCTTCTTATTGGTTTTTTGCCTCAATGATCTATCTAAGGGTGTTAATGGACTGTTTATGTACCCAACTATGATTGTGTGCATATCAATGTCCTCTCTTAGTTTATTTAGTTGTTGTTTTATAAAACTTGCTGCTTCTGTGTTGGGTGCATATGTATTTAATATGGATATTTCTTGCTAGTGGATTGAGCCTTTTATCATTCTACAGTGTCCTTCCATGTCTTTTTAAACTTTTAATGGTGTGAAATCTGTTTTGTCTGATCTCAGAACAACTACGTCTGCTTTCTTCTGTTTTCCATTTTCCTGAAAGAACATTTTCCAGCCCCCAACGTTGAATGTGTGGGTGTCATTTGCAGTGAGATGAGTTTCCTGGAGGCAGCAAACTGTTGGATCACGCTTCTTTATCCAGTTTGCCACTCTATGTCTCTTCACTGGTGCATTTAGTCCCTTCATTTTCAAATTGATTATTGAAAAGTGAGAGTTTATTTCTATCATAGGGCTCTTAGGGAGTTGCTTTATTTCCTTTTTACTTTTTGATTTATATATGCGTGTATTTTCATTTTTTGTGAGTGCTCTGTATACTCTGTTAACTCTGCTTGCCTGTACTTTTGTGATGGGTATAACCTTTATTTGTTTGTTTGTTTTCTGTGTCTCCTGAAGGGCTGGCCTGGAGACAGCATATTCTCTTGGGGATTGGATGTCTGAGAAGGATTTTCACTTTCCATTACTGATAAAGCTTAACTTGGATCTAAAAATCAACCTTCTATACTACCAAGCAGTCCCCCTTCTGGGGTTATACCTAGAGTAACTCAAATAATTCTATAAAAAAGATACCTGTACCTGCATGTTTATTGCAGCATTATTCACAATAACAAAAACATGGAACCAAGTATGCTGCCCATCAAAAGTGGACTGGATAAAATAAAAATGTGTTATATATACACAATGGAATATTATGCAACCATAAAGGACAAAATTATGGGCTTTGCAACAACTTGGATGGATTTAGAGTCTATAATACTCAGTGATCTATCACAGAAACAAAGAACTGAGTACTACATGTTCCCACTCATACACGGACCCCGAACATTTATCTTTCATCATGGGAAAGGGATTGGCAATAGTGGGAAACTGCCAGGGGAGGGAGTGGAAGCACATAACATCATTAAGGGTACCTTATCTCAAACCAGGCAAAGTGGAGACCAAAGGGAGGCCCAAACTTTACCTGTATGATGACCACTTATGTACCTGAATTGTACCCCACATCTTTAAAATAAATAAAAATGCAAATAAGACACACACACACACACACACACACACAAACACACACAAAGCTTAGCTTGGTGGATTAGGAAATTAAAGGCTGGGTTTGCTTATCTTTAGAAACATTAAAAATTGGACTACAGTCCCTTCTGGCTTGCAGTGTTTTTGTAGATAAGTCTGGTGCAATTCTGATGGGAATTCCTGGTAGGTAATCTGACTGTTCTTTCTCACTGTCTTTAAGATTTTTTTCTTTCATGCTTACTTTGTGAAGGCAAATTCCTGTATATCGTGAGGATGGTCTCATCATGTGATACCTTGCAGGGGTTTTCTTGTGCTCGAATGATTGTCTCTCTAGTAAGATGTGGGAAATTTTCTTGGGTTATATAATAGAATGCCTGTTCCATTGTGTTCTCAGTTTCTCTTTCTTCTTCAGGGATATTAGTCAGGTGTAGATTTGACTTCTTGACATAGTCCACATCTCTCAGAGGTTTTGGTCCTCTTTTTGAGCTTTATTTCTATGCTTTTAACATACTGGGTTAATTCCATATTTTGGTCTGCAAGCTCTGTGTTTCTTTCCTCTGCCTGGTTGATCCTTTCCCTATGCTTGTTACTGTATTTTAAATTTCCAGGTTAAAGTTTTTCATTTTCATTATTTCAGAACGGGCTTTTCTGAAATTGGCCTACTCTGCTTTTACTTCCTGTATAACTTCAGTGAGTTTTGCTTCTAGTTTCTCTTGATTTTTTCTGTTCATTTTAGTCCTTCACGTTCTGGTTTCTGTGACCGTCATCTGGGACAAATGGTTCTTGGGGGGGGGGTTCCATTGTTAGTGCTATGATAGCTGCTTTTTTGGGCACTGTCTCTTTAGGACTCTGAGGGTTGCCTATTTTTTTTCATTGATTTTTTTTCTCATTTGTGACAGGGCTGTCTGTAATTCCACTTTAGTTTTGCTGTGCTTAAACTAGTTAATGACCCTCTGTTATAGGGCTCTTTTTGTGGTTCACTATATGTCACTCAGTGAGAGAGTGAGGGGCATCCACTTCTCCTTGTTCAACCCTATGGCAGGTTTCTCTACTGTAAATTTTCTCTCCTGCTGTTAATCTAGTCAGGTTAGTTTTCAGCCTATGCTACTGGCACTCTGCAGAAAGTGGGTGGAGGGATGGATTTCCCCATCTGCGGTCCTCAGTTTGCAGCCCAGAAGCCTTTCCACCAAAAAAGCCTTCAGGTGTCTTTCATGTCACTCCCTCCCTGTTCAAGTCTGTACTCCACTTTTGAAAAAGAGCGAGTTCCCTGCCATGGGGTGGTTGGGGAAGGGAGTCCACCCTGTATGCATGCAGGGCTTGGGGATGATTCTTCCTAATCTGGCTGGGAAAATGACCAATAGTTGTTGGTGGCAGGCACCAGCCAGATTCCCTCCGCGTGTGGGCTTTTTCTACCTTGGAGCTGGTCACCAAGTTCCACTGACAGAATCTGTGCTCATGATGGGTTTTGTTCCCTGCTCCATTTGGGCTCCAGTTGCCCACTGCTGTGCCCTGACCAGTACTCTTCCTGCATGGGTCTGACAACTCACACATGACTGGGAGGGGGCAAATACTGACCCAAAGTTTCTTAGGATCATTCATCCACTCTTGTTCACCAGACAGGGCTTCATTTCCTGTATGAGCCTGGCACATGGTGGGGAATGGGGCACCTAAAACCTGACAAGTTTTAAAACTCTGACTGTACATGGGAAAGTTATTTGATTTTCAGTTGGTGACTACAGTACTAGCTTTTGGTAGTTTGGTGTAACATGCTGTTTTTTAAGTTCCAAAATACAAAATTTTATTGTTGTTGTTGATATATTGCTATTACTTTGATGTTTATAAAAATGGAAAATCCGAATCATTTATGTCATGATACTTACTCAGAAAGTTTTCAAACAAAAAGTGGAATGATTGAGGGTAAAGTCAGAGGGTGTGGTTTTAGCTCACATGTTCCTTCTTGCTGTCCCCCAAGTAATCATCCACGCACTAGTTGCTATCAGAAAATATGCTCACCACTCAATAATTGTACCATTGGTGTACTCACTTGTAGTCTTTTCCCTTTAAAAAAAAATCAAATTGCATTTTGAATTTTTTCAGGATGGTTTTCATTTTCCATAGTGTGTATTTTTTGAATAAAACTTATTTTACTAATCTTACCTGTTAACATTAGAATGATAATGTGACTTTAATCTTTGTACTCACATAGCTATTTTTTAAATTTGATAGTTGTATAAGATATAATTTTGTATTTGAAATGTATTAAATGTTCTAATTGGGACATTTTTACAAATTCTAAATGGAAAACTCTACTAGTATTTGGTATTATATTAAGTAAATACCTTTAACACCATTGTCATTTTGCTTTCATCTTGTACCTCTAGCCTCTTACTTCAAAGATGAATATTTCTCATGTTGGTTCTTATTTGCTTGTAGATATATGTCCTTTTGTGGAGGAACCCAAAGGCTTTCGCTGGCCAGCCATCCCACCTTCTGAATACAGCATTGATTGTCCTGACAAGCCTGGCTTTTCTGTTTCACGGACATGGTAATATTTTCATTGACTCTTGACAGCAAAACTCCACATTATCTACCTTCTCAGGGGTTCCATGTGCTGCATAGTAGCTCTCATGTATTGTATTGATTGGGAAGAAGGGCAGGAATCTCTGTGCCTAAATCATACACTGCTAGGAAATAATGATGAGGTAAGCAGGTCACCAAGAAAGGCAGTGTTTTCTTCCCAGCAACATGTTCCTAATGGAGCCCTCTCCACAGAAAGATCAAAGAATTAAGAAACTAGAAGGTGGTACCTGAACAGGGTGCCTTGTATGTAGATGGACCTAGCTACAGTACACCTTGGAACATCCACCTGAAACTCCCAAACTTTGTAACTATTTGGAGTGACTCTTGTTGGGGGAAAGGGAAAGGAGGCAAAGAAAGAATCACAAAATCTAGGTTGCAGTTGGCTGCTGATGGAAACCACCAGGGTGTAGATTTTCCCTGAATGTTTAACAGGAACCTCAGTAACAAGGCAATTGCAGGGATTCATGGACTAGCAAGTAAAATCAGTTCTTTACCCTCTACCTCACTCCTAGTTAAAGATTTCTTGAGGAAAATTAAAAATTAAAGTTGTCTAAGTGTAACTACTTTGTACCTACTGCTGTGTTTGACACAGTAGACAGAAATGGAGTCTTTAGAGATTTATGGACTTGAGTTGGAAATGTGGCTTTTTCTCTTCCTGGCTATGAGACCTTGGAACATTTTTTGATTTATCTCAGTTCATTTCCTCATCTATAAAATGTGTATTATAGTCTGCTTTACAGAGTTATGTGGAATCAAAATCAAATTTTACCTGTAAAGTTCTTAAAGCAGTACTTGACCAATGTATCCTAGGCTGAGATATTGTTAGTATTTTATTTCCATGATGTATGCTACAGATAGAATTTTTAGTATGAGGTTTATTTCAATGTATTACAGTTTTATTTTCAAATGAAATTTACCTTGATAGAGAGGTCAATTCTAAAACTTATTATAACTAATTTTGTCGCTTATAATATCATTTATGCCAAATATTTGAAATAGTTTTTTTTGTTTCATAGTTATCTCAACAGTACCAACACATCAGTAGCCTACTGGGGCCCCCTTGATATGTCCAACTGTTCAAGTGAGTAAGCAATTTTTCTTCATTTCTCAAAGACAAAATGAAATGACACCATGCTGCATGGTTTTCATCATCTTCAGACATATTCTGCTATTTGATACTGTTTTAATATTAAAATTTAGGCAAATGATTGTTTTACTTAAGAGAGAAAATACTTTTTTCTCATTTTAACTTTCTATTTTGTTCATTCTGTAGTAGAATAAAAATAATAAGGAAAATCTAGAGAAGACAAAACAAATATATAAATTGATATTTGAATCAGTGCTTTGTATTTTTGTATTCTTTTAAAATTATAAGTTTACACGTATTAAGTGATTCTGGAAGCATTTCTCATAGAATAATATGTCATCAATCTTACTGAAGAGAGATGTTGGTTTCTATGGATAAATAATTACTGACCTGCTAAGATGGTGATAGGGAGGTATACATAGGAACTCACTTTACTGCTTCAACTATAAATTGAAATATCACACTATACTTTGGATTCCTGGAAATGCTCAAAATACACAAGTAAAACTTTGCATGTTGTTTTTTCTGCCTTTTTTCAGAGGAAGCAAATGAAGTTGCCAATCAGATTTTAAATTTAACTGCTGATGGGCAGAACTTAACCTCAGCTAATATTATCAGCATTGTAGAACAGGTCAAAAGAATTGTGAATAACGAAGAAAATATTGATATAACACTTGGCTCAACTCTAATGAATATATTTTCTAATATCTTAAGCAGTTCAGACAGTGACTTACTTGAGTCTTCTTCTGAGTAAGTATTTTCTTTTTCTGGAAGTTAAATTTTATTGGATAACTGTGCTATTATATAATTTCTAACTTATCTGAAAACTTTGTGTCTAGATTTCATAATTGAAATTTCTAGAAGATATAATGATAGTTATTGAAAATCATGCAAAGTCATTTACAAAGTGAACTTAAAAGCACTTTTTAAGAATTAAATTTACAAAATTATTCAAGTTTCCATCTGGCAAGATACATAAATAACCCCAGAAAAACATAATCAACATTTGATTTTATTTGAAATACTCTAAAAAATTTAATTAAACAGGGTTGTGCATAACTTGGTCACTATAAGTCCACAATCCTCCAGACACAGACTGCCACAGCTATAGGATTGCTGTACTTCTGAAATGAACGTGCCTAGTGCAGGTGAAATGTAGTTATTTTATACAATTCAAGTAGTTTCCAGTTACTTCATTTAATGTATTAGTATTAAGATTTTTTAAATTTCCTTCCTATCAACCACATTTCTTTGATAAAAATTTTATATTGGTTAAAATATATTATCTAACTTACTTACCTACGTAATAATAATTACAAACATTTTCACAGCATCTAGCAGTTCACAAAGCACTTTTACCATATTATTTCCTTGAATTCTCTCCAAGTTACAAGGTAGGGAGGGTATTTTTTCATATGAGGAAAGAGAGGCTAAGACAAATGAAAAACAGTATTTGTTCAGGATAATTTAGTTATTGATACTTTTAAAGTAGATATTTCTCTTGAGGATGCATCTGTCACTGTCATTCTATGTTTTAACAGCTATTATTGTGGTTTGGGATAATTTTGTGGGCATTCATGTAAGATCAAAAAATTTCAAGACAATTTTATTTGGTTTGTATTTTGCCATGAAGCAAAGCATGTTCAGGCACCTAAAATATTGTGTTACTTAACAATAGTATTATTGTCATTTCTTTAGAGCTTTAAAAACAATTGATGAATTGGCCTTCAAGATAGACCTAAGTAGCACATCACATGTGAATATTACAACTCGGAATTTGGCTCTTGGAGTATCGTCCCTGTCCCCAGAGACAAATACAATTTCAAATTTTAGCATTGGTCTTCCAAGCAATAATGAATCATATTTCCAGGTAACGATCCAGTGGTTTCTTTAATTTTAATTCATTGATATGTGTATAAAAACTTGCAGATCACTTAAGAGTTGCTGCTTCAAGGATATCTGGGTCCTTGAGGTGGCAAGCAGGTCCAAACATTAGCTAAGTTTAACAATAGCATGGTATTGTGGAGGCACAGAGATGGTATCCTTTAATAACCTGAGTGACTGGGGTGGTTGGCTTACCTTTCACAAGAGGTGATACTGGAGCTAAGCAGGAGTAAGGGCCACCATATTAGAATGGGGATGAGGATGAGTTCAATCATAAGAAAGAGCTTTATTGAAGTCCCAAAGGTGAAAAGAAGTATGGTGCATTCTCTTTGTCAGTGATTCTCAAACTGAACTTTAGAATTTACTGGTGGACTTGTTAAAACAGATTGCTGGGACCCGCCACAAGAGTTACTAATTTAATCGGTCCCAGGTAGGTCCCCCAAATTTGCACTTTCAGCAAATTCCCAGGTATTGCTGATGTTGCTGGCCTGAGGATCACAATTCAAAAACCAATGTTGTAGAAGTCTGGGATGTCAGGTGACAGCGAGACTGGACAAGTAAGCTGGAGCCAGATTAATGAAGAGCCTCTTTGACATGTTAGAGTGTCACTTCAGCACTCACTGTTTGCCAGACAATGTTAGCCCCCAGGGCAAACAAAATAAGTGAAGCATAGTCTTTGACCTGGGAGAGTACATATGCGGAGCATAATATTTCTTTAGCTATGAAGATAGAACAAACTGAATATAAAGTCTGGAATCAGGATACAGGGAAGACCTTTTTTCTCCTTTAGACTAGGGGCTCCTTGAGGTATTTTTGTTTCACATTTTAAGAACAAAATCTCAATCAACCTTGGTCTCATTCTAAGACTGTTTGCAAGCAAACACTCTTTGGCCTGAGCTATAGTTTCAGAAAAAATCCTATCCAAGTGTTCATAAAACTTCAGCTGTTGCCTCTTTATAGGGATAACTCAGTCTCCACAATGAACAAATTAACTTGTCTCTCTCTGGCTCTTTTGCTCTGCTCTCGCTCTCTCATAGTTATCTTTCACAAAGTGTTTTGAGAAAAACTCCAAAACCTCATAATGACAAATCTAATATTTATACTTTAAAATTTGACTGATTCGTAGATTTCTCAATTTGCCTTAGTTAAAATCAGTGCATTTTCTCCTTTGTCACACTGCAAAGCCCGAATGACACCTATGGTTCTATCGGTAGGGGATTTTTCCAGGAGTTGCAGTGACTGCTGTAGAGATAAAGGGAAGCCCTGGTCCTAGCTAACTTAAACTTGCAATTGTTCTCTCGCCTTACTCAGCATGAGAAGTAGAGTTGTTATTACCATTTAATTGTGATTATTTGACCAATATTTCTCTGTGTGTGTGGCAGATGGATTTTGAGAGTGGACAAGTAGATCCATTGGCTTCTGTAATTTTGCCTCCAAACATACTTGAGAACCTAAGTCAAGAAGATGCTGTATTAGTTAGAAGAGCACAGTTTACTTTCTTCAACAAAACCGGACTTTTTCAGGTAAGCACATTTATTAAATTATTATTTTTCAATTGCAAATGATATTTCTTTGCTTGAAGGTAAAAAATAACGTTTAGAATCCTTTGAAATATATCTGGAGGTTTAGAAAAATTAATCTGCATTTTCATAACTGAAAAATTTTAATGCAATTGTTTGAATATTTTATTTCAGATAATATGCTTAGTAACATGATGCGTTTCTTCCAGTTTTTAAAATAAATTAAATATTAGAGTAAGATTTGATGATACGATCAGAAATTGAATTAGTAGCAATGTGACTGTTATGCCTTTTATTAGATGTGTTATGCTCTGCAGTCATTTAGGCCTACAGAGTTAAAGAAATTGTAACCAAAGGAAAGAATTTTTTTGAAAAAATTCAACAGGAAGCACTGTTTACATAATGAGCCGCATTCTTGGCTTTAATCAGTTTTCCCATTAGTATTTCAAGGGACCTTTGGCCTTCACATATCCGCAGAGTAGGATGGCATTGTGCTGAGCACATGTTATCATTTTTATTGGCATCATTTGTAGATACTAAAAGGTCTACTGCCAGCAAACACTGCTGACCTCTGTTTGCCTTTGTAAGTATAACCCAATCTAGAGTAGTTTTGCTAAGCCCTTTTTAAAAAATAAAATGTATCTACTAAATTAATGAGAACATTGTATATCTCAAGCGATGTGACCTATAGAAGGGAAAACAATAAATCTCAAGGCCAGTAGAATTGTTTCTAATGGATCTGCTTCATACATCATGTGCAGAGGAGTGACCAACTAGGGTTATAAGTAGAGAAGAGGAATACCACAAAATCCTTAATAGTAATTAATTCCAAAACTTAAAACTTTTATCAACAAGTGTTTTAGGAACAAGCTACATAAAAATTGTGTATTTTATATAAATATAATATATGTATTTTATATCAAAGACACAATTTGCCCTGAAGGACTTAATAGTTATAAACGTATAGGTCTTCATTTATTAAAATTATTGTGATTCGTGACTTACAACAATATTGTCTTTAAAAACAAAATGAAAAATGCAATGGGTGTCACAAAATGTGAATGGCACAGAAAGAGGGTCCAGCTCAGAAGAGAGGTTTAGCTCTGTGGGAAGGATTTGAGACAACCTTTAGAATTGTAAGTCTCTCTCATTGTTTTATGTTGAGTCTTCACATCATTTTTTTTTCTTCTTTTGGTATTTCCCAATCACAGTTGTTTTAGGAAGCATATGTTTGGTTTCTAAAGTGTATGTATAGCAGAGTGAAAAAATTTTAAGGATTCAATGGTGCTCCTTTAATATAGTGAGTAAGATTTGAGTATTTTGTTAATTGAAGACTGAGTATCACCAACTGCTGCTGACTTTATTGATAATGATCACACCAAATTAATATTTTTTTAAAAACTGTATTCTGGTTGCTGAGTTTTATTTGGAATTTAAGAAATCTTGAAATTATTCAAAAACAACTATAAGCTGTGATACAGAGAAAAGTTTAGGAGGTTTGGCAAGCAACACAAGGGGAAGAAAAAAAAATAGAGATGAACTTGCTGGAGAGAAAGCCTATTGGTCCAAATCATTGTGGGGCACAGATTTGATTCCCTTATTCAGCCTTACTGCTGAAGTAGAATATGAAAATGCTGTTAAGTATATAATCAGAGAGGAAGGTAGAAGTTCTAGACGGGACTTTAACCCAGTAGAATTGCATTTAGGTATAAGTGAGTAAACGTGTCAGTTGACGTGGATGTGGAAGATGAATTGCTTTTTATTTTTCACACCATATTTCCTTCATACTTTTCTAAAGGAAAACAACTTCATTTATTTTCCAGAGTAGGGAAATGATCTAATTGTTTCACAGCTTTTTATGAGTTTGTATGATTTATGAGATTGCATTGTTTCAGATGTTAGCTGGATGACATCAGTCACCACAATCAAGCATGGAGTTTTATGAACATCACCTTACAATATTGTCTCATAACGTTCCCTCAATATATTTATTATAATAAGGGAAATAGCAAAGCTCCTTCAGGAAAGCCAGCAATTTGCTGTTATAAACAGGATGTTCTAGAGTTGAAGATCTTAAGTATAAAATTTGCTGACCGTTTGCTTATTTTGGAGCACAAAAGAAAAATAAGAGTATGTACTTCTGACTTATGCACGCAATTTTTTTTTTTATTTAAAAGGATGTAGGACCCCAAAGAAAAACCTTAGTGAGTTATGTGATGGCTTGCAGCATTGGAAACATTACTATCCAGGATCTGAAGGATCCTGTTCAAATTAAAATCAAACATACAAGAAATCAGGTAAGATAATGCGCCCAGTAACAATTGAATGGAGGCAGTCTATTTCAGAGAATGATGGGGGCCTTTTTTTCTACATTATAAGGAATAACTGGCCCTTTTGTGAAAGGGGAGACAGTTTTCCACAAAGGGAGAAAAACTACCGTCACGTAAATGGTAGCAGCTGGGGAGAATTAGTATTATCTAGGACTCAATAATCAGATGGAAAATGAGAGTAAAGAAAAAGTTTATTATTTTTAAGAAGCAATGTACATTGCTTCAAATTGATTTGATGCAGACGCAGTTGCCATTAAAGGTTTTGGTTGTTTCTTTGTATTTTAAAAGTCAAAGGTAACTGCAGTTGGCAAAACCGAGGAAGAAACAGGAGGGCTGACTTATTTTTTGAGAGGATAGCAGTTCTTTAAAATCTTGATGAATGTTGCTTTTATTGTTGCTTTATTACCCTTGCTCTCATCTGTTTATTTGATAAAATTAGATGGGAGTTCTTATTGTCCCAGAGGACCCAGGAACTAGTTTTTCTTATGTTTGTAGAGGACCCTAGTCATGACTTTGCCATTTATTAGCTAGGCAGGAAGGCAGGCAGAAAGCGAGTGGGCTAATGATTGGAAATTAAGTCACCTGAGAGCCAGCCACCCTATATTGACCCCTCTGAGACTTCCTTGTTCTTCCTTTATTTCAGCTTCTTCATTTGTAAAGAATAATTTTATTTATAGTGGAGAAACATACACAATATAAAATTTACAATTTCAGTCATGTTTAAGTGTACAGTTCAGTAGCATTACATATGTTCACATTGTTGTCAACCATTAGCACTGTTCATCTCCAGAATGTTTCCGTCTTTCCCAACTAAAATGCTATTCCCATTAGATTCTAATTCCCAATTCTCTCCTTCCAATAGCCTCTGGCAACAACATTCTACTTTCTGTCTCTATTAATTTGACTACTCAATATACCTCATATAAGTGGAAGCATACAGTATTTGTCCTCCTGTGACTGGCTTATTTCACTCAACATAATGTCTTCAAGACTCATCCATGTTGGAGACTGTGTCAGAATTTCCTTCCTTTTTAAGACTGGATAATATTCCATTGTATATGTATTCCAGATTTTGTTTATTCATTCAACCATCAATAGACGCTTGGGTTGCTTCTACTTTTTTGGCTATTGTGAATAATGCTGCTATGAACATGGGCCTACAAATGTCTCTTCAAGTCCCTGTTTTCAATTTGTTTCTGTAAATACCCAGACATACAGGAGAATTTTGAAGATGATGTAAAGTTATAGTGTAAAGAGTTTTGCTACATGCTAAGAATGATAGTGGAATCGTTATATTTAATGATGGGACATATACAGTAACCTTCAGGTCAATGGTATTATGACTCCTCATGAGGTTAGGGTTGGTTTTCACTGGAAGTCTCAATGAGAGAGAAGAGCCCCCTAGATTGCCTGACAATTTCAGGTTGTGTTGGCATGGCTAATGCTGATCTGTTTCCTTGTGAAACCCTTGGCATTTTTATTCTTTTGCCATATTTAAATCATGGCATTTAAAACACAATTTCACATGTTTATTCTTATGTTAATATAGGAAGTGCATCATCCCATCTGTGCCTTCTGGGATTTGAACAAAAACAGTAAGTTTTAAACATTATTTTCTTAATATAGATAACAACCGAATTTTAAACATTGTTAGACACCCCCGTTTCCTTTAATTCCACCTCAAACCAGAATGAGTCACAATGTAAGTGTAAATGGCAACTGAGCTGCAAAGTTAGTTTAGCTAGCTTGGGAAGTCAGTTCTGATTTCTGTAACTCTTTAGTCATTGCAAGAAGAAATAGAGAAACACAACTCTGCTTTCTTTTTTTCAACCAATCTCTTTGATTTCAGTTATTTGTAAAATACAGTGTACATTTTTATTGCTACTTTTCAATGATTGTTGACATGCACTTAATCTCATTCTTCTAGGGCGCATTTTAGGAGATTATTTGATATACACAAGGCAGACAATTTGAAATCCAGCTTCCAGACACCAAATTATAAGGGAACTGGGGAAGCAGACTGAAGGAACATAAATATAGGAATGGTTATAATAGACATGTATTGCTTGAAAGAGAGTAAAAGCTTCCAGAATTATATTTGACAAGTGAGAAAGGAAGGCAAAATTAAAGGATGAACAAATCATTAGGCATAAAGTATGGGAATCTCTTTGAGGGGAAGTACAAGTGATGAAACTTTTGCCTGTCTCCTCAGGGTCACCTTCCCACAGGGTCCCTTGTGGGGATTATTGTGGCCAAATTCATTCGGGTGTCAATGCAGGCTGCTTTGCTTAGCTTGAAAGTGGCTAAACTACTTTCTTTGATAGTTCTTATCATAGCCAGACAGTTTGCTTTTGGTTTGGTTTTTAGTTGCATAATTTTAAGAAGATCTTGATTAGTTCATATACAGAGTTTAAAATATTACTTTGGATCTTAAAGTATTATTCAAATAAACGGATCCAGTACTTTGACAATATGAACTGCTCATACTCCATTTTATACCACAAAAGTCAGATAAGTTCAAGCCATTTATAATAAGTTACACCATTCACGACTGCTGTGTACATCATAACACATCCTAAGAAAGCAGACTTTTTGTTTTTCTATCTTCACAAAAAAGTAGACAGACCCTCAAAAAATATTTGTTGATCCTTTAAGAGTTCATTAGCATGTAACATATTTGCAAAGGAGTATTGTTTTCATAGAAGTTTATTTGAAAATATATTAAAAGTTAAACTTGAATTAAACATTTGCAGAACCCCTGACACAGTTTGAATATGCTGTCTAGATAACTTTTAATTGCCCACCCAGAACTAACATTCAATGATTCCAGTAATCTGAACTATTCCGCATATTGGTGGCTTTAATAATGGTATCTGTTTTACAGATAAACTCTATTAGGCAGACTAAACTGAGGCAAATTTCTCCATAGATGGTCTCATCCTTTATAGAGAAGACACTGACCTGCTGTTATTTTCACACTGTATGTTGATTCCTTCAACAGAAAGTTTTGGAGGATGGAACACATCAGGATGTGTCGCACAGAGAAATTCAAACACCAGTGAGACAGTCTGCCTGTGTAACCACTTCACACACTTTGGAGTACTGATGGTAAGGAGGACGTTTCTAAGTCTGTTTAGACACAATATGCCTTTGGAAGACATACTCCTTTATTGTTAGTCTGCCTTTTTAGATTGTGTGTTTTGGGAATTCTTTCCTGATAGTTTTCATCTGTTCCCTGAATCTTGTTTCATAATAAAGAATCTAGTTAGCAGAGATCATATATTAAAAATGTGAAAATGATTATAGAAAAGAATTGTCTAGTTTGCACCCCCATTAACAAGGATGATAAATAATCCCAGAAACAAGAAAATCACCATGAAATCTCTGAATTAAGGGAGAAATAGAGTCAAGGAGATAGGCAGGGACACAGAGAGTTGGGTAGGGAGTGAAAGTTAAAGAAGAAAATGTTGGAAGTTACTGATATGGAAGGGAACCGTGAATAATGTGATCAGTTTTTTTTTTCCTTGTGTTATCACTCAATTTGTTTGAATGTCATTTTGTACCAGGTACTGTGCCAGGTGAGTGATCTTTCCCCTAGAGACTGCAGTTTGTTAGAGCAGGCTATGACTAGGGTTAGAATGGACACTTCAGTCCTTCAAGAGGGTGGATGTGACGTTTCTCACACTTTTAAACCTCCATATCATTCTTCCCTTCCTTCTTTCTACCTCTGTGGCCCTGTTTTATTTATCTCATTAGCTAACTTGCCCAACAGTTTTAAACAAAAATTAGATTGCAACAATGTGCTTTTTTCATCCCACCAAATTTTGAAGACCCACCTCACATCCAGCAACTTGTTTGAATTGTCTCATAGACTTATACCTTAACCTTTCAATCAGTAAACTTGAGATTTTACAAAAACTCTCCTGCATTTCTCTATTGTAACATAGCCACAATTTCTGTATCGTTTTCATAAAGAGACCAAATCACATTTATTTTTTAATAGGAGATGGGAGTAATGTGAGCTGAGGTAATAAAGCTTTTCCAATTAGAATCACAGACAAGAGGTTGTGTTTGTCCCCTCCTTTCCATCTTATACTCTTTTTTTCCTGTGGGGACTTGAAGGCAGCAGTGAAGAACTGGGGGATATAGTATTTGGCTCATGAACCTACTTGACCTATGTAAATGGCTGTTAGCATATGGCGACTCCGCCATTTGTAATTTTTCTGACAACCAATACATATATGCTCTGAGGGATAATAAGTCATATAAAAAGGTGACAAATTATGAAAAATAACTTTTTAACTTTGTAAAATATAAGCATTTTTGTCACTGCCAAAGCATAAAAATGAAAAATTAAATCATAGCATGTTTTCCCTAAGTAGTTAAACAAGAAAACTCAGTTTCCTTTCATATTATCTTTTCTCGAAAAAAGACAGCAGGCATTCTTTCCTATTTTGCGTGATTACTTATTCAGGTATATAAGCTTTGACTTAATTCATTTAAATATTTCAACTGTGTGTGTATGTGCACATGTGCACGCTTGATCATGATTGTGTGTGTTGTAAATAATTAGACAATAGTAACAAAATTTACTATTCAGAGGTTATTTGTATGTAATGAGAGTTTGGCTGCCCAGTACTTCGAATGACCAGTTCCTTCATATATTGTTTGCATTTTTTATGAGTTTGTAATTACCTGTTACTTTTCCTGTTGCCTTCTGATTAAACAGTAAGTTTAGGTATGTGTGGAGATATGCAATTTTAGTGCTTTCTTTCCATTTTCTATCTTGGTGGCTTTTGTAGTATGATAAACCGCTGATGGAGAAACTTTCCAGAATTAATTCTCTCTAGTGATGTGCTCATAACCCTTTTCCAGACTACCAAGACTTTTTGTTAAGAGTTTTTCTTGATCACAAACTCTTTATTCATTTGTATAGGATTTTTCTGAAGTGTACCCAGAACACATATGAGAAGTCAAAAATATGCCCCCCATACTTATAATGATATCTTCCAACTTATAAATACATTAAGAATTTAATGTCATCTGTTCCATTTCTTTGTAGTAAAACCGATTTTCATATCCTTAACATTAGTACATTTTCATATTGGCTATTTCAGAGGAAATAAATATTTTCATATTTTTATTCTCTAGAAGTACAAAACAACATGAGAATTGTTTGTAAATGTATCAATAAACAGCATTGTTTGCTTTTTATTTTAAATTCCAGATTTAATTGTGGTTTGCAGGTCAACTGCCTTATAGATAGGAACCATAGGTTTTTCAGGAGGTAGTAACACATCACTTGAAGATCCCTCTAGACTGTGACTTATTATAGGAAAGACACTGACTTGACATTACCTTCTTTTCCAAGTTCTCTGTATACCAGTATTACTTGAAGAACAAAATTACCAGGTCCTCCTAATAAAATCCTGGAGTAACCAAAATGTTGCTTGAGGTAGCCTGTCTGTGAGTCAAGTGGCTCTGACTCAAACCCCATCCCATTTGCCATGGGTGCCCCATGTCCTCCTAGTGTGTTTTGAGGAGTTCCTGGTATAAGAATAATAGGGGAAATTCCCTGCTTCTGCTGAATTCCATCACTTCGTGCATTCCTTGGTGTCACAGAAGTACTTACTTATTATAGCATCAGTCAGACCTAGAACTGACTCACATTTCTTAATTTCACACACATATACACACCATTTTCTCAAGGCTGTTTGTGGGTAGCAGATTTTATTGACACTTTGGTGAAAAATAAAATCTACACATAGAAGGAAAAATCATGAGACAGACTTTTTTCAGAATTTAAGACCTAAAATTTCAACTGGATATGTAATATGTCCTTTCTCTAAGAACACTCCATTTTAGAACATCTGAATAGTGGAGATATCTTTCTTTTCCAACCAGGGTTGAGTGGTTAGTATACTTCAAGATATATCCCTGTCCCCATCCCCCATTTAAGGAGGAAAAGATTTTCCTACTAGGTCCACACTTTGTAAGTCTGCTTCAGCATCTTGAAATTAGTACTTCATACTAATACACTGAAAGGAGTTTATTTCTTTCTACTCCACAACAGCCCCCAACACTTAATTTATTTTTTAATTTTTATTGTAAAGATGTGGGGTACATTTCAGGGTTAGGTATACAAACATTGATCATGCAGGTACCCCTGTTAATGAGGTATGCCCCTCCCTCCCCTAGCAGTTTCCCTCAACTGCCAATCCCACTCCGCCCCCCACCAACAGTTTCCCATTACTGCCAATCGCTTTCTTATAGCATTATAATTGTTCAAGGTCCTCTTATGAGTGAGAACATTTAAATTAAGCCATTTCGGATCTATAATAATAAAAAAATTATGGCCCAAATTGTCTTAGTGGCTT